>JACEGR010001739.1:0-153943 GCA_014170235.1 Listronotus bonariensis | reverse complement strand
TATTATGCATAATTGAAGATAATTGATATTGATATAATTAGTAATTCAATGTTTGCAATTATTATTGAAAAATTAACCAGAGGCGTAACAAAATTTATTTACAATATGATTTAATTTAAAATTATTAAAAATATGTTATGTCTCTGGTTAGTATCTTCTTTATATGCAAATATTACCATCATACAGGATGGGTCTAAATGATGTTATATTAAAAAACCCCAAAACTAATATTCATCATAACTCCGTTAATATATCATCGGAAGAGTTACAAAATTGCCTATATATGAAGATTTGGAATCCAATTACTAACATTTAAAAAAATATTATACAGGTTGTCCCAAAAAGAGTTTACTTAAATTTAAAAAAATATTTTTAAATTACGATATTGCCATTACTATTGCAATTGGAAAAAACTGTTCATAGGAACTATGCACAGATATCTACAGTTTATAAAAAAGTATTAAACCGCTATACAGGGTAAGTTAAAAAGATCTTATAAAAAAGTTTAAGTAACTGTACTAGGATTTAGCTCTTGATTAAGGCCTGTAAAGCGCATCAGCCCCGAGTGTTGGGGCTGCGGATGCGGCAGGGGGCCACGAATCCTGGTCCAGTTTCTGTATAATTTAACTATACCTTGTACTTTAACAATTTTGTCACGTTATTTTTACATATGTATAGATAACTTATTATTATTCATGGAATTTTACTTTCAATTATTGTTGATATATAAAAGGTTTGTATATTAAATATGTTTTCAGTGCAGTATAGGTACTTAAAAATGAGTGAAGAATTTGACATACTTTGTCTTGATATTCAAGGTTATCCTTGTTTAAGTGGATATATACCTAAGGAGTTATCTATATATGATGGTAAAGAAGTTCTAGTGTATTATTTAAACCACCATATGGTAGAGAATTATTAAAGGAGGAAGATTTAAAAATCGTAACATATTTAGAAAGAGAATACCATGGATTACTGTGGGAGTCTGGATCAATAGATTTAAATGATCTTCAAAAAGTTTTATGTCATGTCCTAAAAATGTATGATAATCCAAGAATTCTAATTAAGGGTGACTTAAAGGCAAATGTTTTAAAAAAATGTGTTGATTCCAATAAAATTATTAAGATACCTGTAAGATCTGAACCTAAATTAAGCAAGTTTAAAAATCAAGTGGAGTGTTATCATCATAAAGACTTTAGTATTTGGCATTGTGCTTATAATAATGTTAGATTATTATATAATTTTAGATTCTGTTTGTTAAATAATGGTGAATAAATAAAAAAAACTATAAACTATTAAATAAAATTGTTTTATTTAAAAATTTATTACATATATTACAAATTATTCAAAACTTTTGGTTTGATCTTCAATATAGGACCTCATTTCATTTAAAAATTCAGGAGTAACCCTTTGAAACTTCGTAATATATTCCCAGTTGACTTGTTTTTATGTCTTCTAATAAATTCTTCAGATAAAGTTTGGTAGGTAGAAATATAATCCCAGTTTACCATTGTTTGAAATTCAGTAATAAAATTTTCACTTAATATTTGATATTGTGATATGTAGTCCCAGTTGACCTTTGTTAAAAATGTACGTATGAAATCTTCATCGAATTTTTGTTTTTTGATAATATATCCCAATTTAAATTCTTTTGAAAATAAATTATAAATTTACTTGATAGTTCAGGAAACTGAGAAATTTCATTCCATACTTTGGAACAATCCATAATGATGCTGGCGATGCTTTCACCACGAGGTTAGAATTTACAATGGTTATATAAATAATATTTTTTGTTTTAAATGTTTGTTGGGGGTGGTGGTAGGTTATCAAATAGAAAGTACACATTAGATAATGCGCAAATACTGAATGGATTTAAGTGATAAAAACAACATGTTTTTGTTGGTTTCAAACGGGGTTGTTCTGGTATTTCTATAACAGGTCGGGATGAGTATTTTCTTATAAAACTAGCCTTTTCTTTTCCCTTTACAAATACATATTCTGCTTCTGATGTTAATTTTCTAATTATTTTTGGAAATTCACAAAATGATGTAAACCCTTCCTTCCAGTCAATACAATGGTGGTTATTCATAAGCCATAATGCTTGTCTATATAAATTTTGTGGTAATAATTTTATGTTAAATGGTTGTTTAAAAATAAAATGACATATTTGAGTTCCATCGTATGCTGCAAGTTCTTTCCGGTATGAATTTATTATTTTTATTTTTAAACCCTTGTACGTCTATGACCATAGTCATGTTTACATATAATAATAAACTAACATATTTATTATATGCACTCATTTATATACTGATTAATGTATGTGATAGGTCTGGATATTTAACAGAATATATTTGAGTGTACTCAATTGGTATAGTGTATACGGATGTGAATGACTCTTTTTATTTATCAAAATTATGTTTTATTATCAAAAACGACCTTAACATAAACCATCTCTTTGTTTTGTTTTCTATAGTTTTATATCTTATAGTGAACTTTTCATAATTCTTGTTTTAAAAACGTTTCATATACCATCATTACCAATAACGTCAGTTAAATAAGCAGCATGGGTTAGTTTCCCTTTATTTTATTCTTTTAAAAATGGTGGGTAATTGAGGGATTGTACCCTTTTTCAAATGCTTCACGATATTTACTAATTCTTACAAAGTCTCCTATTTTAAATTTATTAGTAGTAGAATCAACAGTTTTAACACGATTATAGACTCTATTTAAAATTTCTGTTTCATTTTTTTATTTACTTTAGATGGTTTAAAACCAGTCGTTGAGTGTTGGGTATTATTATAATCCTTTACAATATTGTCTAAATTATCTAACCACTTATAGGTACCTTGTAAACTAAATTTTTTCCAGATTTTTATTTTTTAAAGTTCTAATAACACGTTCGACTATACTGGCTTTTAAATTTGAAAATGTGCTGTAATGATTTATATTGTGTTGCTCCATTAACCTTTTAAAATGAGGATTGTAAAATTCTGTTCCGCTAAAATAAAAAAATAAGTTATAATAATTTATAGTTAATTTATAGAATTATATATTACCGATCTGATTGGAGATTTCGTGGTACAGCATTTTTATTGGTAAGTATTTTTTCATAGCTTCTGTTACCAATTTACCTGATTTAAGTTTAACAGGCACGGCCCATACATATTTGGAGAAGGCATCAATAGCAATTAAGATGTATTTATAACCTTTATTAAATTTTGCGTACGGTATAAGTGAAATTAAATCAATTTGCATAAGATCTCTAATACCCTTTAAGATTACCTTTCTTCGGACATAATGTCGTCGTGCTGGCTTATGTAATTCATTTACGATTATTTGTTTGGTTTTATTATTATTTTTATTCATAGGAAATAGGTGTCTTTATTATCAACTCAACTAGTCCATTTGATACTGTTACAACATTCCTGGGTCGTACGATAGAAATATTATCACCCTCTGATAAAGTTTTTCCCTCAAGGTTATCAAAAACTATATCGTTTAATATAAATTTGATTGCTGTGTTAAAAGGTCTACAACTGTAAATAGTTCCTGAGGGTAAAGGGTAACTCCAGGTATTGTTTAAGTCATTAATTCTGTATCTATATACTTTAGTACCGTCTGTTGTTGTATACGCATCTAATTTATCGCGACAATGTAATGATATGAAACAAAAGTAATAACCGTTTTTATTTAAATATTTATGCGTAATATGACTACCGAATTTGTCTATTGTCATTTTTAAACTGTTAGATATTTACTTAATCGTGAACTTTTATTGAATTAATTTAGCTTCCCTTAATTCTTCGATTATAGAAATGATTTCATTTGTGTGCGCACTATGCCCCGCCCCCGCGCTCGCAATTAATAATCTTAGTCTGTTTACTAATTCATTTGGATCGTTCCAATATGTTAAGCTTTCCTTTGGTTTAACATTTTTTAATGTTAATCCCTTTCCTAATTTGTTAGTAGCTTGTCGTCGTGTTAACATATATGGGGTTGGTGGTTTTTCAAATAAATTTGAAGTTGATACTGTTTGAATGTGTCTCTGGGCTGCACCTTTTTTGTAATACCTTTTTATGTAAATATGGTAAAATAATTTGCCTAAATTTGTTATAGCGATTAGAACTTTTAATTATGTTGCCACTGTCATCTTTATAAGCATTTGTTCGGGTTAATATATCCATATAGTTATCTAAATCTTTCTGTGTATAACCTTGAGGTTCTTTTTAAATAAAAGTTCATACAGACCCACGGTACCAGGGTATGTTATGTTTTTTATTACAATATCTCTACCTTTAAAATCTACAGGTTCTTGGGTTAAACCTAGAGTAAATTTATTTAGTAAAAAGTCATGAATAATTCCAAATTTATGATCAAATATATCTTGAGTGTCTCTTATATTTGAGTCAATATATGATCTAGGTAATTCTTCAAAATCCTCAAGAAATTCACTATAGCCAGGTTGATCTACATATTGTTGTACAGTTTGTCTAGTTTGATTAATTATGTCCTCTAAGGTTGCTGTGGGGGTTCGATCTAAGGACGATTGTTCTAACGCATTATCGCTGGTTTCTGCTATTACACTACTAGTTTGAAATGGCGTTTCTCGACCAGATTTACCTAACACATTTTCATATTTACTATCATTTAAAAAAGAGGGTAATTCCAAAGGTAGATTAGGGGTTTGCCCCGTGTTAATTTTTCGAGTTTTTTTGGGGGTTGAAATATAAGGAAATTCAAATTGTTCTTCTTTAATTTCTTGCTTTGGTTCAATTAATTCTGAATGATCAATTTTTGTTATAAGTTGCTTTAGGGGTTGAATTATTGGTTGATATGATTTTTCTAGATGAGATTCCGTAGCTGCCACATCGGATTTTAATTTTTGATACTTATCTTTTATGGTCTTTCGCGTTTTAATAAGTTGCTTAGACGTGTTGACATCCATGTTGGTTTTTAAAAGACTGTTTATGTTTCTTTTAGTTACTTTTAATTTATAGAATAATAAATCTATCGAAACCTTTACGATACCTACCCATTTTCATGTCACAATCCTTATCAATAACTATAAATCCGTAGGATTCTTTCCAGCAAACTGAACAAATATCCTTAAATTGTTGGTAAGTCATATCAACAGTGTGCTTTCCAATTACTTGATTAACACATTTACCTCTTTCATAACTCATACAATAAGCGCTCATCCAGAGCATTCCTTGGTCTCAGCTTAATATATTCCTGTAGAAATCTGACATAAGGAACTAAGCATTCTTGTTCGCATCTTGTAATGTAAATAACTCTTTTGTGCTATGTAGACTTTAATTAAAGGTACTTTAGTACTTCTTTTTAGACCTAAATAACTCTTAATTAATATAGAAGTTTTGTTTTAAAGTTATGTTTAAAAAATATTTTGCCCTTAACACTAGGCGCACCAGTGTATTTTGTACACCAATCTTAAAAAAAAAACATCACCATTTGCTTTAAAAACCGATTTCTTTTACTACAAGTTTATGTGTCTTAGCAAAAGAATTTCATTGGTGAGCTTTGACGGTCTTGGTAAAAAAAAATATTTAGTTGTGTATTTAAGTATTATCTGACTCGATATTTTAATATTTTTACTTTCTTTTGTATGATTAAAGTAGTTATTCAAAAATACAGTAAGGTCCTAAACTCCGTCGCCCCCTCTTAACTTCTGAACCGTTCGATATATTTTCATCTTGTGAAAATAGCAAATAGCACACTGATTTCATGCATAGAAAATGCGTTATATCACACTAGTGTTGCAAAGTACTTTACAGCACTAGTGTTGCAAAGTACTTTACAACACTGGTGTGATACATATTATGATGTCATTCTAAAAACTGCTATTGGTTTTGCAAGTGACATATTTATTGTAGTGACAGTAAAAAAACTTTTTATTTACCTTAAACGGTAGAACCCAAATTAGCGAAAATCATCTTATTTTATATTTATTAAAATTTACGAAAAAATAAAAACATAAACAAAAATAGACATAACCACAAAAAACAACTTTCACTGACTGGCACAGTGTTGTCAGGTAAGTAGATCAAATTTAAAATCTCCCTTCTACCTTTGAGCACGTACTTTATAGAGGCAGCCTTGCCGCTTGACCGTTCGACCTAAAGCGCCAGAGAAAAAAAAGCCTATAGATCAAATTCCTTCCTCTCTTTCTTCGTGTACTCAAACAACTAGTTAAATCTTTTTTTAATCCTAATTAAACCTAAGGCTAATACACACTTTATGAATCCACTTTCTTTTATCCATTCATAAATAGAATCAGACCCTTCCGACGTTGCCAAATGCTTTCCATATTTTGCATGGTAACTGACGTTTGGTAGTCGTTTTTCCTTACTTTAAGGACTTTAGGTTATGCATTTACAATTTTCATATTTTTATATTTTTCTTAAAAATATGAGGAAAAACTGTTATTTTTACTTAATTTTACATGTGATGTTCAGTTTCATTAACTCGTTTTACCAATTTTACCCCACCCAGCACCCCTTTTCACTCCCCGGTCCCGTAAGTTTATTTACTGATATTTTTTAAAAAACGGAATATTTTGGATATGCACCACTTACGTTTTATTTAGAAGAGTGTCTAAAATATGTAAGAATCGAAATTTTTAAAAAACCCTTATAATAGCTGAAAACCGTATTAAACTATTAGCGTTATTACCTAACAAAACCATACAATTTTTAATTAAGTGAGGGCCTTTTTAAATTCCAAAATGATAAAAAGTTATATAATGCTTCTAGGTAGGTGATTTTCGATGTAAAAATATTGTCAAAACAGTATAATATAGCAGTGAGGAAAAGTATATATCACACTAGTGTTGCAAAGTAAATATCACCCTAGTGTTGCAAAGTTCTCAATTGTTTTTTATTTTTCTGAACAGACAAACTTTAATTTTTTTTGGTGAATAATTTGTGGTCGTAGGAAAAATAGTGTACAGTACTCGTGTGAAAATGACTTTCTTACACTCGTGGGTTTGTCGCACTCGGCTAACGCCTCGTGCTACAAAATTCCCACTCGTGTGAAATTAGTCATTTTCCACACTTGTAATGCAATTCTTTACATATCAATGACAGCTCTAAATGTCAAAGTGACAGCTGGGCAGGGGGTCTTGCGGAACATTATTTTAAAGCTCCTGACAGGTACTTTATAACCCTAGAATATAAAGTCAATACCTTCACCTACTATAATAGAGCGGTACTTTTAAAATTACTTAACTTACGATAGCTATATTTTCGAAGTAATAAAGTTTGATGTACGTGTATTGTATTATTTTTAAAGATCTTTTAATAATGATCTAATATACAGGGTGCGTCATTAAAAAAAATATACTTTTTGCTACCTGTATGTTACCACTAGTATCACCATTAAAAAAGATCTTTAAAGAGCTTTAGAAAATATCATATTAAGTACATTTAACTTTATTAGTTTTGGAAATATGGCCATCAAATCAGGTACTTAAGTAATTTTAAAAGAACCGCCATGTTGTAGTAGATAAAAGTATTGACTTTATATTCTAGGGTTATAAGTACCTGTCAGAAGCACAAAATGATGTGCCACAAGACCCCCTTTCATTAATTTTTTTCGCAATATGGCGCCCAGCTGTCACCTTGACATTTAGAGCTGTCATTGATATGTAAGAATTGCAGACCTTGGTCATAAAATATTGTTTCAAGTTTCATGAAAATATACCTGAGCGGTTCAGTATTAGAAGGGGGCGACGGACTTTAGGACCTCTCTGTATACAAATATATAATAAACTTTGTCTTCCGGGGACCAAAACCAGTAAAAATTCCAAAAATGTTAACCAAATTATTTTGATTGTTTTTATTTTAAAAATATTTTGCTTTAATAAATTAAAATATGAATTAACAGATTAAACAACTTTTAATAAAAGCATACACATTTATTAGTTTTAAATATGTTATTTGTTGACTTATTTGCAAAAAGTTGCTTTAAAATACCTAACTATTCTGTGGTGTATTTAATACACCGCGACCAGTATGGCAAAATTCACTACGCGCCTAAATAAAGGTTAATATTAAATAAGATCATGCCCCATGGGTTAAAATGAGGGGCCAAAACCAGAGTGGTGTAGGTCAAAACAAATTAAGATATTTTCACACAGTACTATACACTATTTTTCCTACGACCACAAATTATTCACCAAAAATAAATAAAATTAAAAAGCTTGTCATGTTCAGAAAAATAAAAAACAATTGAGAACTTTGCAACACTAGAGATTGATATTTACTTTTGGCAACACTAGTGTGATATATACTTTTCCTCACTGCTTACATATTATACTGTTTTTGACAATATTTTTTTACATCAAAAATCACCTCTACTCTAGAAGCATTATATAACTTTTATCATTTTGGAATTTAATTAATAGTTTAAAAACTGAACTAAAAAAACATCGCTTTTATATGCAACCGAACTAAAAATTAGAAAATAATTTTTCATTAAAAAAAATATTGTCATTTCATAGTAAAAAGCGTGGGGTGCATTTTACTATTTTTCATAACTTTTCCATCATAGATATTTGCAAATATAATAATTATAACATTTAATATATTTATCACCCCACGCTTTTACTATGAAATGACAATATTTTTTAATGAAAAATTATTTTCTAATTTTTAGTTCGGTTGCATATAAAAGCGTGTTTTTAGTTTTTAAACTATTAATTATTTTTCATTTTTAGTTTCTGCTACTCTTGACAAAATGGCGAAAAAATTTTTTAATGAACAAGAGTGGCAAATTTTAAAATTTTTCCAACAGATTGCAACTCACTAAAAAATTTCTTCTTCATTAAGTAGCAAAGTTTGAAATTTTGCCAACAGATGGCAATCCAGGCAATGTTTGGACCGTTGCCAATATATTTTGCAACCCACTAAAAAATTTCTTCTTCATTTAATAGCAAAGTTTGAAATGTTGCCAACAGATGGCAACCTAGGTGTTGTTTTTATAATATAATGAATTTTTTTTTCCTGGCGATCCAAAAGATAACGGGATACTGTTTGCAGATTATTGCATTGTCATGTTTCCTTAATACGTGTGCAAAGTTTCAAAGAAATCGAATAGCTGGAAGTTGGTTAAAATTAGGCTCAAAGATTCCGTTACATAGCCAGATGAGTTTACAACCCAAGTTAATAAAAAAGCGTGTTAACGGCATTTATTAACTGTTATTGTTCATAAAAATTGAACACCAATGGTGCAACTAACCCTATATTTTTATTGTTCATAAAATTGAACACCAATGGTGCAACTAACCAAATTGTGTAAAAACTAAAAAATTTCTTCTTCATTTAATAGCAAAGTTTGAAATGTTGCCAACAGATGGCATCCCTAGGTGTTGTTTTTATAATATAATGGAATTTTTTCCTGGCAGTCAAAAAAGATAACGGGATACTGTTTGCAGATTATTGCATTGTCATGTTCCTTAATACGTGTGCAAAGTTTCAAGAAATCGAATAGCTGGAAGTTGGTTAAAATTAGGCTCAAAGATTCCGTTACAAATATAGATAGATAGTTACAACCCAAGTTAATAAAAAGCGTGTTAAAAGGCCCCTCACTTAATAAAAATTGTATGGTTTTGTTAGGTAATAACGCCAATAGTTTAATACGGTTTTCTGCTATTATAAAGTGTTTTTAAAAATTATCGATTCTTACATATTTTAGACACTCTTCTAAATAAAACGTAAGTGGTGCATATCCAAAATATTCCGTTTTTTAAATAATATCAGTGAAATTAACTTACGGGACCGGGAGTGAAAGGGGTGCTGGGTGGGGTAAAATTGGTAAAACGAGTTAATGAAACTGAACATCACATATAAAATTAAGTAAAAATAACAGTTTTCCTCATATTTTTAAGAAAAAAATATAAAAAATATGAAAATTGTAAATGCATAACCTAAAGTCCTAAAAGTAAGGAAAAAACGACTACCAAACGTCAGTTACCATGCAAAATATGGAAAGCATTTGGCAACGTCGGAAGGGTCTGATTCTATTTATGAATGGATAAAAGAAAGTGGATTCATAAAGTGTGTATTAGCCTTAGGTTTAATTAGGGATTAAAAAAAAAGATTTAACTAGTTGTTTGAGTACACGAAGAAAGAGGAAGGAATTTGATCTATAGGCTTTTTTTCTCTGGCGCTTTAGGTCGAACGGTCAAGCGGCAAAGCTGCCTCTATAAAGTACGTGCTCAAAGGTAGAAGGGAGATTTTTAATTTGATCTACTTACCTGACAACACTGTGCCAGTCAGTGAAAGTTGTTTTTTGTGGTTATGTCTATTTTTGTTTATGTTTTATTTTTTCGTAAATTTTAATAAATATAAAATAAGATGATTTTCGCTAATTTGGGTTCTACCGTTTAAGGTAAATAAAAGTTTTTTACTGTCACTACAATAAATATGTCACTTGCAAAACCAATAGCAGTTTTTAGAATGACATCATAATATGTATCACACCAGTGTTGTAAGTACTTTGCAACACTAGTGCTGTAAGTACTTTGCAACACTAGTGTGATATAACGCATTTTCTATGCATGAAATCAGTGTGCTATTTGCTATTTTCACAAGTGGTCGTATTTGAGATACATTCGTCCACTATCATGGTATAACTTACACCATTAAAAATAATAATAAATAATTTAATTTGCGTAATAATGTATAAAAATAATTTTTTAGGTCATATTTTTTTTTATTATTTGTAGTTTAAAATAATATCAATAAAAATATGTGTAAGTTTTTAATGTTTGTTTTATTGGATATACAGGGTGTCCGGGAAAATGTGGAAATCCCTCGCACACGTATGGAACAGATGAAAATAACACGACAAGTTCCTATAATTTTTTCCGTTTAAGCCCCTCCTGCGGAGATATGATCCCCTAAAGGGGGCAGCTAGAAATCGATTTTTCGTGAATAACTTTAAAGAGCTCTGTATAATTTGATAATATTTTAGTACGATGCATACTAGTAAAGACCTCTTAAAATAGTGCCCTTGAAACTTATGTCGGTTCTTTAGTTTGCCAGGGACGGAGTAGTTTTCGCACATTATTGATAATATTTTTACGCCCTGTATGGTGAAGACACAAAAATATGTTTTTGGGTAGTTTAAACCTTTGCTAAAAAGGTACTCTTGTTCGACATCGATAAAATGAGCCGTTTTCGAGTAAAAAAATTATTTTAACAATAAGAGTTTATTTTTGTTTAATAATACAATATTTTATTTTCGATGTAATTTGTAATTTTGGATTCCAGTAATGAAGTCCTCTCGTAGCAGGTCAAGAATTTGTTGCAAATGTTGTTAAAATAATTTTTTATTTTATAATAGAAGCTATAACCAAAAAATTGGATATTTTTTGTTTTACTGGAATATCAAGCAACAACAATTAAACAAGGATAAAGTTGTAAGAACATTTAGAAAATCTAAAGCTGTCCAAACCGCATCCAGATTTGTTCTAAAGCTATTTGCATCAAATGGGTTGAAATACAACTGTATTAACACCGAAACATACATTTTTAGATTAAAAACCCCATTAATATTTTCAATTTTTAAAAGTACCCATCAGATCCGCATATTTTTTTTAGATATTATAAAAAGTCTACAAAATTTAAATTTTTAAAAGATATATTTTCCTCTAGAGAAAGGTTAAGTAACTCTTATCATGTTGACTTTATCGTTCTTTTTAAAAGTCAATTTTAAGCTACAAAAGAGGTCCTGGAAAATAGAGATAAAATCCCTAACTGAATCTTTTCTAAACCATAAATTGTCTGAGAAGAATAAAAGTAGTAGACCTAATTAGGCGCTTTTGGATGCCTAAAAAGTGTGGTTTTGCGTAGGGGAGAGTGGGGTTGCTTCCATACAGTTTTTATATTTTGCTTTGTGGAATGCCGTGTTTTAGGTATATCTCTTTTAATTTATGACACACTAGTAGCTTAACTATTTTATATTGTAGTATAACCTTAATATTATTGAAAATCTACACGCGCGAGTTTCCATAAGACTTTTACAAAAAAGCAAAATGTATGAATGTACCCCATTGGTGGGGTACATTCATACAACCGAAGGGGTACATTTAACATCACTATTAATTCGTCAAAATTATTGTTTATTATTGTTTTATACCATACTTTAAAAAAAACATGAATACATTTTTTTAACATACAAAACAAATAGTAAAATTCAAAATTAAAAAACAGGTTTTTATTCAAATCTGTTATTGCCTATTTTAACATCGCAATAGTTTCGTGATATGAAAATAAGTAACGAATAGTGAACAGAATGTCATTAAACGGTCTTTTCGTTACATGTATGGTTATCTACCAAAGACAAATTTTTTGTTTTAGTCAGTTATATTTATTAAAAGTAACAATCTCAAAATGTAAAAATATTGCTTATACATTATTAATTATATTAAATAAAAAAACTTTAGGTAACACAAAGATACCTTAACATACAAAACCTAAAATTAATATGCCTATGTTATTAACAGATTATGACCTAAGATCTATGGTAATATCATCACTATGTCCTGATAAATTAACTGATCTTTGACATTCAAAGACACAAAGTTCATAAAGCACCCTGTATTTTTTCCGTAAAAATGAAACTTAAACTACTTTTATATAATATTTACAACTATAATCGTCGGTGTAACAAAAATAGTAGTTAAAAAGAATATTCATAAAGGGCCAGGGATACGATTATACAGTATGAATGTGCCCCATATAATTGTGTATGAATCTGCCCCCATCACATGCTAATTAATAAAAAAAAAAATTAAATAGAAAAACCGTATTTATCTATATTAATTTGCACATTAAATTAGTACTGCTTGTATTATTATAAGTAGGATTAAATAGCAATAATTAATCCAAAAATAGTAACTTGCCATACAAATATGTCCAAAGTTACGTTATGAAATTACTTTACGCGAGGCAAAAACACGTTCCGTGTTGTGCACCTCGATCTTACCGCACCGAAAATTCTGAAACTTCAATTAGTTCAGAACATACATAAAACTGTGCAAACCCACCTACGTTACTATTTTACTGTGTCTAACTTCAGATAAACTCAATGTATGTAGGTGCTCCTTGTATGAATCCACTTCACTTTCCCCCTACTATTTCTTTAGTCTAATATATTTTTTCGAGCAAATAAACCATAAGTAACGGCTTAGAATTTTCAGATTTTTTATTAGTAGGATATTAAGAAGTATTTTTGTAATTCCGCAGGTCTTTAAATGTTCTGCTTTTAAGATTAAAAGTTAAACAAATATGACACACTCACAACAGTTTATTATTTACATGCATAAAAATTATTTTACTAAATTAGCTAAAAGAAAAAAGAAACATGGTTAAGTTGTTTATTTTAATGTTATTTATAAAAGTAAAAATGTTTTAAAACATTTTGCTTTTAAGTTGTTTCCGGTTTTCTTTAATAGTATGGGCTGTTAAAAATTCAAGTAGCACCATTTGATCCTCGGAACGGTAATTGGGGCAATGTTTGCATTTTAATGCCTTACAATATTCTCCTTTAGAAAATAAAACAAGCGAAATTTTGCGAAACAGTTTTTATTTTTCTTTCAGTTTATTCAAAGAAATTTTTTTAACGTAAAACAACATTATATTTTTTTAGCCAACTTTTGTGTTCTCTAAAATAATGTCATTATATGTTTAATATTCGAAGTTATCAAGTTTGTTTTGTCTTTTAAATAGGCAAACTTTTGGTTTTAAACATAACAAATTCCTTGTAATTTAATAATGACGCATGCAAAAGACATCATTTCACTTTTACGCGACGTTTGATCGAAAAAAACTGTCATTAACTCTTTTTATTAGCTTGGGTTGTAACTCATCATCTATCTATCTATCTATGTAACGGAATCTTTGAGCCTAATTTTTACCAACTTCCAGCGATTCAATTTCTTTGAAACTTTGCACACGTATCAAGGACCGATGACAATGCAATAATTTAAAACAGTATCCCGTTATCCTGATTAGGACCGCCAGGATAAATAAATTCCTTTACAGATCCTCTGTGTCTCTTGACAAATGGCGAAGGAATTTTTAGTGAATAAACTGGAGCATTTATTTTTAAAAACTAATTGATATATCGAACTAAAAATGAAAATAAATAATAGTTTAAAAATCCAAAAACACGCTTTTATATGCAACCGAACTAAAAATTAGAAAATAATTTTTCATTACAAAGAGTTTGTCACTTCAGAATAAAAGCGTGGGTGCTTAATATATTAAATGTTATAATTATTCTATTTGCAAATATCTATGAGGGAAAAGTTATGAAAAATAGTAAAAATGCACCCCACGCTTTTTACTCTGAAGTGACAAACTCTTTGTAATGAAAAATTATTTTCCAATACATATTGTACGTTCAGTGGCGTCGAGTACGTGGGTGCACGGAGGCACCCAAAGAGGCAAAATGTATGGGTGCAATGCACACATATGAGGAAAGAACATTTTAACATTTTTGTCCATTAAAAGTGTTGTGTGGATGTGGATAAGGCCCTTTATTTGCTCTTCAAGTTTTATATAAGGGAAGAACACAAGAATGCGAACGTAATGACCTTTTTTCGCTCTTCAAAAAATTTTTGGTACCTGGCACCCATATGACAACTCAAAACCCGCCGCCCTTGTGTACGTTTACTGTTAAAACCAGTAGAAGTTTGGTCTGAAGCACTCTTTTTAGTTAAAAAAAATCTTTAAAACAAAACCATAAGTTTTGCCTTGCACCAGTTCAAGTATTTTCTGTCCCAGATCGTTGCTCTTGATATATCTAAAGCTTTCGACCAAGTCTGGCATGACTCACTTCTTAATAAACTTCCCTCCTATGGTCTTCCAACTAAACTCTGCTCTTGGCTCTCCAGTTATCTTTCTAATCGACGTATATCAGTCATTGTTGATGGCCACTCTCAACCTTTCACGAAATTAATGCTGGAGTGCCTCAGGGTTCAGTACTAGCACCTAGCAACTTTGTTTCTTCTTCACATCAACGATCTTCTTTCTTCCACAACCAATCCCATTCATAGTTATGCTGACGATAGTACCCTTCACTCCACTTTTCAGGTTCCCAAACCAATCTCTCAACTCGACTTGGAAAGCAAACGCAGAGGCGATGCAGATATCTCTTTCACAGGATCTCAATTTGATATTGGATTAAGGCGCCAAAAATCTCGTTTAATTTAATGCATCCAAAACACAATCTTGTTCCTTGTCGCGAAAAAAATCATCAAACACTTATCCTTTGCTTATGAGTGGCCAGGTTTTGCAGAGCGGGGACACATTTAACCTTGTGGCCGTCACGTTTGAGAATAACCTTAACTGGTATAAACACATTGTATCTATAGCCACCGCGGCTTCAAAAGCTAGGATTTCTTTTCCGAGCCAAAAGTATTTTCTCCTTCCAATTTATACACTTTGTATGTGTCCCAAATTCGACCCTCTATGGAATATTGTTCTCATGTCTGGGGAATGGCATCCCCTACAACCCTCAGCATTTTTGATGCCATTCAAAGAAGGGCTGTTCGTCTTATTAGTGATCCTCTACTTACTCGGAGACTTGCTTCTCTTGCCCATCGTCGAGCTGTAGGAGATCTGTCGCTCTTCTATAGATACTTTTCTGCTCCGACGAGATTATCCAGTATAGTCCCTCCTCTTGCAGCTCCCAACAGAGAAACTCGTGGTGCCGCGCGTATGCATCCCTATACAGTTCAATTGGACAGGCCCCCGAATTTCCCATTTCGTTCGTTCCTTTATCCCTAGAGTTTCTAGACTGTGGAACCTGCTGCCAGCGGAGGTCTTTCCTTCCCCCAAATCCCCAAGTTTTTAAGTCCCGTGTTAACAAACTTCCTCTTACCCTGCTTAAGACACCCACGGTACGTTAGTATTTAGGCTTTCAGCCTTTGTGGATTGTCCAAAGATAAAAAAAAAAAAAAAAAAGATCAAGCAAATGTTACTTTTTAGTGTCCCGAAACATTCTTTGCCATCACGTATTATTTTAATTACCTGTAAGAGCAACCTACTTTAAACTAAGAGTATATGATAAGGGTTAAACAATAATCAAAAATAAGATACTGTGGGGGTGTGATTCACCCTAAAATTTAAGGGTGAATTACACCTATGCCAGAAAGATTAATTGATATTTATTTTGAAGACCGTTTGAACCTTTTTATATTCTCTAAGTTTAAACAAGCTTGCTTCTACGGGTTATTTATTATTATATATTAAAAAATAAAAATCAAAATTTTGACAAGTTATTATATCAACGAAAATAATAGCTAAGACTTTAAATTTTGCAATTTAAGATTAGAGTCAAAAAACTTTTAAAGTAGCGTATCACTTATCCCCTTATTGCTTTTAAAATTTTGGGGTGAGTCTTAGCCCTGCTCAGACAGGTTTGCAGTACAGGGGCTTAAAATTTCAAAAAATGTTTCCCCTTAAAAATCAAAAATGGACGGCTACGGTTATTTTGTATGGGTAATATTAAATCCTACACTGAAAAATTACCTTCGATATTTTTATTCTTTTTAAATAACGTATGTCCTAAAAGTTTTGTGCACACAATATTTATCGTTTTTTTAATGCTGCGCTTGAGAGTACTGGAGCACTTACGTCTCTTTCGATATTTAAGACCATTCCTCCTCAATTCCAACGATATCGTATTCTTAGAAGATCTGTATTGCCTAGCCAGTCTCCTCGTTGACATTCCAATATGGTTTTTGCTCTTCTCACCAATCTCTCTGACCTCTGTGCGGTAAATGCACGTGGTCTTCCACTTTTGGGAGATTCAGACATGGTATTCCCTGCTCGCACTCCGCTATTGTTCTATAAATGGTTCTAAGTGAAATGTTTTGATTCTGGAATATTCGACAGATTTCAGCTTTGGGTATCCGCCCAACTAACTTGTGAGATACTTTTTTCTTATTTCTAATTTATACGACATCTTAAAGCGAAAACTTCAAAATAAATAAATCTCGACTGACAGTAAATAAAGTAAATAAACTTTTGTTTTCAAAGGCAACTTGATATTATTTTGTTTTTGTTAAAATTAAAGACAATGAGTTTTGTGCCAAAACTTTTAGGACATACGTTAGATAAGGATTTGACGAGAAATGGTTAGTTAATAAAAGTTAGGAGACCAAATTTGTTTTTAATCTTAATGGGAATTTTAAAAATTATTTTTATTTTGGAAAAATGCAGTAGCGTACCATTTTTTATTAAAAAAATATTTACCCTAAGCCCCTCTTGGACGACACTAGTAATTTTTTTTTTCTTGTACGACAAAAAATGTGTTTTGGAGTATAGAAGGCCTTCCCAAATTTTTAAAAATATCCTAATTTTTATAAAAGTTAATATAAAAAAACAATATTTTTAAAATTTTTAATAACCTGTAGTTCAAAACTTAGACGTTTAGAACAAACTTTTTACATAAAGTTTTTATATTTTTAAGTAAAGAATAAGGTTGTTAAAGTTTTCGGATAAGTTGTGAAACACCCTGTATAAAACAATTAGAGACAATAAACTTGGGCTAATCTGTCTAAAACCAGTTATCCTTTATACTTTTGCATAACTAATATAATTTTAATAGATGGTATTTATTTGGGTACACGCCAAAATAAAATTAAAAGTACTAAAAAACCAAAAAAATTTTAAACAAGTAAGAAGATAATTAAAAATCGACGTTTCGGTGGCAAATCTGCCACTGTTGTCAAGACAAATGGAATAAAAATAATAAAAATAAAAACTTACTATTATTTAGGTTTTAAAATTCAATATTTTTATGTTTTTCTAGGATATTCGGATATTCTGAAAACTTTGACATTAAATGTCAAAACATGTTTGTTTGGTTATAGTGTCATTGTGACATAGATAACTGGTTGCTGGTGTATTTATTGTTTATATTACAAAAAAACGTGAATAGTTAGTTAATTTTTAGTCTTTCTGAAGATACTTCAGTATCAAGCAAAGGCAACCAAGTGTTATTTAAATTAACTGAAATTGATGCTACACAATTATCTTTATTTAATAATATATACGCACTTTCTTTGATTTTGCGTTTTTTAGAACAAGTTTCCTTTGCTAAAATGCTCGAAACATCCCAGTTTATTCTATGATTGTTATCAAATGCGTGTTGGCAGATTTTTGATTTATAAAATTCTGCGTTTTTAATGTATGATCTGTGTTCTTTTATGCGTTTGGCTAATGGTCTACAAGTTTCACCTATATAAAATTTATCGCATTCGCAAGGTATTTTATAAATGACATTTTTTGTATTTTCATTTAAGTTGTATGGTTTTGTTTTTGTTAATTGAGATCTGATTGTGTTTTGTGTTTTAAAAGATTGTGCGAATATTAAATTTATGTCCTATTCGTTGAATTTTATTTGATAGTCCGGGAATGTATGGTAAAAGTGATACTTATTTTTACGAATGGGAAGTTTGACAGCACGAGCCGTCAGGCGAGTGCGGCAATCCCATTAGTAAAAAAGACACCTTATGCATGTGTTACATACTATATTTTTATCCACGACCATTAAAAAAATTTCCATAATAAATATTTTATACATGTTTGATTTATTTAAACTTATTAATTTTAATTTTGACTGCACAGCCATTATAAAGCAACAAAAAATCATGGCCTCCTTATTTTTTAAAAGACAATTATCCTCTTCATAACTATGCATTTATTATTTAATTTTAGAAAATTGTATGTACTTACTTTTTGTAGCAATAATACTAAAACAGTATAAATTCCTTTTAAATTTCTTAGTCATCTAAATTCATTATTACTCTTAATTTTAAATAATTTCTATTAAATTTATTTGCAAACTGTAAAATTTTAAAACTAGTGACAGACGAACTAAAAGAAATAATGACGAAATCAAAGGTAACTTGTCCGTTTGGTTCAGTTGATGTCGCGTTTACTGTTACATTGCATAAATTGATATTAGTAGGCATGAAAACAAAACCTTAATTCAAAGTGTGAAAAAAAGCTTCGAAGTGTTAAAAAAGTGACTTTTTTAACACTTTATATAGTGTACTAGAATGGAGTACTTTATCTTCATGTTAACGATTATGATTTATCTTCATGTTAACGAAAAGAGCAATATACACAAGAATAATGAACTTTCTGCACCTACATAAGATTCTGAAAGATACCCACCATGGATTTGTACCAAATAGCTCTACACAACATGCCATTTTTAAGACTATTAGTTACCTAACAGGAAAAGTGGATAATAATGACAAGGTTGCTGGTCTATATTTTGATCTATCAAAAGCATTTGACACTATTAACCATCAGTTATTGATAGATAAACTGGAGGGTTATGGACTGAGGAGTGCTTGTGCTTTATTGCTGAAATCATACTTAACAGAAAGAAAGCAGTCTGTGTGTGTCTCAAGTAATGGGAAGCAGTGGTTCTCAGGGACTACTGAATTGAAGCAGGGTGTTCCTCAGGGCTCAATACTGGGTCCAATTTTGTTTCTGCATTATGCGAACAGCCTCTCGGAGGGGTTTACCTCTGGTCATGTGTGTCAGTATGCTGATGATACATCGGTTATATTGGCTAGTGGGTGTTTGGGGACCCTCTCTGGGGAGTGTTCGGGTACAGCAGAGCAAATGCGAGCTTGGTGCCAAAACAACTACCTAAAATTAAACGCTGATAAGACTGGCCTTAGAACATTTGAAAAATCCTTAGTACGAAGCCACTCTCTTTACGCTAAGATGAATGGTAAATCCATCCCAGTAGTCAACAACATAAAATTTCTAGGAGTTATAATAGACTCAAACCTAAGTTGGAAAGATCATATTCACTCACTGCAGTCTAAACTGAACAGTACATGTGCATTGTTGCGAAGATTGAGAGATGCACTTTTTGTAGACAGTATACGCAGTTTCTATTTTGCTTGTGTTCAGTCTCTTATAAGTTATGGGATTCTGTTTTGGGGATCTTCTACTAATGCAATTAATATCTTTAGAACCCAAAAGCGTATTATCAGATGCATACTTAAAGTGCATCCTCGAGCTTCTTGTAAACCCTATTTTAATAGCCTAGGCTTTTTAAGTGTCCCTAGTCTATATTTCTTGGCCTTAGTAATGTTTGTGAAGAAAAATCCCCATTTATTCACTGTAAACTTTTATTCCAACTCAATGACAATTGTCACCAGAGGCAGGAGTGATCTTAGTATTCCTTCTCATAATTCAACATTCTTTGAGAGAGGACCTTATTACCGTGCTGTCAAGGCTTATAAATCTTTGCCACCTACCTTGTGTGAAATAGAGAACAAGGATAAATTTCGAAGGGCTGTGATACAGTTCTTGCAGGATAAGTGTTTTTACTCTTTTAATTTTGATTATTGATCATAGACTGTTAAACTGTTACTACATATTTTAATTGTGATGTCTGTTAATTATTTTATTACCACCTGTATTTTTGTATCATTTTAATTGTTTTTAACTATTTAACTAAATTTCTTAATTATTGATCATAATCTGTTCAACTATTACTAGATATTTTAATTGTGATGTCTGTTAATGATTTTATCACCACCTGCATTTTTGTTTTATTTTAATTGTTTTTAACAAATGAAATGATTTTAAATGAATGTAAATTTAAACTATTTTTTTATTTATTCTGTAGTGACGTCTCTTTGTCGTTGTAACAATGATTTGTGGAAATAAAGGATATTATTATTATTATTATTAAATAAACAACATTTTTTTAACGGTCGTGAAAAAAAATATAATTTTTAATAAACTTAAAAAAGCACCGTCGTAACTAAATACACAGGGACACAAAGCCAAAACAATTTAAACAAGGCTGTTTCTACGACAACTGATAAAGCTCATTTGTGCCTCATCTAACGTAACCGGACAATTTATGACCCAACAAAGAATCCATTTGCTGACTTTATCTCTGTTTTTCCACTGCTCCGTTTTTCATTTAAGGAGACTCTGATATAAGATGCATAAAGATAATAGGATTAAAGCGTATTTCACTTTCTTTTAGGGTTGTTTAAAATTATTACAAAAGAGAAAGTAAGAAGCCCTTTAATACTTTTTTTAGGGTTGTTTTAAAGACATTTGTACCCAATTTGAATAAAAATATGACTTTATTCCGAAAAAGCAATGTTGCCTTTTGTCTCAGGGTGGGTGTTAAATGAGGACAAATAAAACAAAAATTTTTGAGTGTTGAAAAAATTGGGAAATACAAAATTTTACCTCGATTGGTAATAAACGGGGCTAGTAATAACAAAAATATAGGCAGAAGTAAGTTACTTGTTTCTACGACTGTTTAAAAATTAAAATAAAAAGGAAACATTTTTGCGTTTTTTTTTTAATTAAAGATTTGACGCAGGTAAAAAAGGCGTTACTAAAAACTAAATGTTTTTTTTCGAAAATTTTAAAATAATTATTTTCTTTGCTAATGCGTTTGGTGGATATTTAATGTGGCCAAACAAAAAATCCATTTGCTGACTTTATCTCTGTTTTTCCACTGCTCCGTTTTTATTTTAAGAGAGTATATAAAATGCATCAAGATATTAGGATTAAAGCTTATTTTACTTGAAGGTTGTTTTAAATTACGAAAGTGAAAGTAAGAAGCTTTTTGACGCTTGTTTTTCCTAAAGTTTGTTTTAAAGACGTTTGTACCCAATTTGAATAAAAGTATGACTTTATTCTAGAAAGGTAGTATCAGATATTATTCTTCTCTAGGAATTACAAAATTCGACTCCGATTGGTAATAAGCAGGGCTACTAGTAGCGAAAAAAATATTTTAAACAGGTAACATCCATAGGTAACCCACATTTAGATCCGCAGTGGCAAGAAGCATTTTCCGAATTTTTACGACCTCGCGCAGTAAACAAATCGAATGTGGACGAACATGCGCACTGGGAAATTACAACACCGGCACTCTCTGCTCTCCGCCCGCGGTCTGACTGTGACACTCATTAGCTACCGTACTCCGAACGAGAAACCGAGAGAAGGCGTCGTAAATTCTTTCCGATAATGCGGATAGCCTGTTTGGCGCCAGGCGCGTTTATCCTCGATTTGCTTACGGCAAAACCCCTTTTGTCGCCCATGAAATGTAACTTTTACGGTAGTACGGTAATACCGCCTATTACCCACGTCATCTTATTTTTAAACGCATTTCGTAAGTTGCCGTGGACAACTTTTTTCTTATACACTGGCTATCAATTTTAACTGCTTTTTATTAAAATATTATCGCTCCGCATTAAATAAACTTTTTTTGCTGCTTAAAATTGACAATCAAGGAAATCTAATCTTTTATTTGAAATACTCCCTCGTTTTTAATTTTCTCTTTTACTATGTCACGTGGATCTAAAAGGCGTTCGAGAAATACCACGTGTCAAGGACTTGTGGGGTTTCTTAAATAAACATATAAAAGGCATTTTATCGGTTAAACATGAGTAATTTATCTTTAAAATATGTATGCATTTATTTAAGAATATATTGTTGAGCTAAAAAAGGCAAAATTTTAAAATTATGGAGATATGGGGTTTCTCAAATACAGTGTGTCCAAAAAGGTGAGGTCAAACATGATAGGAGTAATAGATTGATCCAAAATAATGTTAGTATATTATATAAAAAAGGGTTGTGTCGCCCTTTGTTAGGAAGATATTGACCTTTAAAATTAAGGTACGTTTACATCTGACATTTATTGCATGATATTTGTATCAGATAAAAATCCTGGCTCATGTAAACGGTCAAAATTTTTATTAGACATAAATTTTGTATTGTTTACATTAACCAAAATTTGACTCTGACATAAATATCATGCAATAAATGTTAGATGTAACAGAATTAAAAATAAAAAACGTATTTTAATTATAACTATTGCCACAGTACCAATTATATTTGGGCAACTAAATAACCCATAGTTATGCTTCTTTCCATGTCCAAATATGTTTTATTTTGCCCTTAATATAAAGTTTAACAAATAAAATATCACACTGCTGGAATAAGTCTCTTGAGTTTCTAGATGAGTCCCAGATCGTTGCTCTTGATATATCCAAAGCTTTTGACCAGGTCTGGCATGCCGCACTTCTTAATAAACTTCCCTCCTATGGTCTTTCAACTAAACTCTGTACTTGGCTCTCTAGTTATCTATCTGATCGTCGTATATCAGTTATTGTGGACGGCCATTCTTCAAGCTTTCACCAAGTAAATGCTGGAGTCCCTCAGGGCTCAGTCCTGGCACCTACATTGTTTCTTCTTCACATCAACGACCTTCTGTCGTCCACAACTAATTCTATTCATAGTTTCGCCGACGATAGTACCCTTCACTCCAGTTTTCAGGTTCCTAAACCCATCACTAAACCTAACTTGGAAAACAAACGCAGAGCGATGCAGATATCTCTTCCGCAGGATCTTAATTTAATATTAGTTTGGGGCGCCAAAAATCTCGTCCATTTTAATGCATTCAAAACACAATCATGTTCCTTGTCGCGAAAAGAGTCATCAAATACTCATCCTCTACTTATGAGCGGCCAAGTTTTACAGAGCAAAGACACCTTCAATCTTGTAAGCGTCACATTTGAAAGTAACCTTAACTAGCATAAACACATTGTATCTATAGCCACGGCAGCTTCAAAAAAGCTTTGATTTCTCTTTCGAGCCAAAAGTATTTTCCCCTTCTAATTTATACACTTCATATGTTCCCAAATTCGACCTCCCTTGGAATATTGTTCTCATATCTGGGGCATAGCGTCCCCCACAACCCTAAGCATTCTTGATTCTATTCAAAGAAGAGCTATTCGTCTCATTAATGATCCTTCACTTACAGAAAGGCTTCCCTCTCTTGGAAGTTTTTCCTTCCCCCCAAATCTTCAAGTATTTAAGTCCTGTGTCAACAAACTCCCTCTTACCTCGCTTAAGACACCCACGGTACGTTAGTATTTAGGCTTTAAGTCTTCGTGGTTTGTCCAAAGATAAAAAAATACTCTAAAATTGGTAACAAATTCTAGTTTTTACCTTTTTTAAACCCCCTTTGGTCAAGTATTATTGCAATAAACTCAATTATAACACAGTTATTTGTAAAAAATTATAACCAGAACAAATTCTTAACACCCTGTATCTACGAAATCATCCACTTTTGGGTAAGGAAAGTTAGGTTTGACCGTTATAAGTTAGCTTCAGGAATTTGAGGTAGCATTTTCTCCGCACCTTTTAGAAACACCCAGTAAAATTTTAAGAGAAACAAGTCAAGTAAAAAAAACATGTGTTGTTTTTTTAAACGAAATATGCGTATTATAGTGTACAAATACCATCTGTTTAGGAAAGGTAATATGTATTATTCTGATTTTTTTTGGTAAAAAACTTTGTTAAATAAAGTAAAATTTTTTAGTCGTTTACCAAAAATTTAATAAAGAGCACTTAACTAGTTTCTGAAATAAACGTTTCAGTTATAAGTAAATAATATTTTGCAGAATATGTTGATTCAAAAAATATTTAGCCAAAAATGTAATAAAAAATAATTTTTTTACAAGAAGTATTAATTTTAATGTCATATTGTCCGGTCAGGAGTTTAATTAAACTAAATTTAGAGAACCCAATCAACTTTACTGTTTAACCCTTTATTGGTCTCTCTCTCTCTATTTTTTCTTGGTTTTGGTCCCTTCAGGTCCAATCCACCACTCTCCCCCTTCCGGACTATGCTTTCCAAGGCTTCGTCGGCGGAAAATCTGGATAATCAAGCTCGTAGCTCCCAGAAATTCCAAAAGAAAACAAACAATTCAACAATCGATGCAATGCATAAATTGTCGGCTGTCAAACCAAGATCTGCTACTGGTGTTACCTATAACCTTCACTTTCACTACTGACATTTTCATGGCACGCCCATCTATTTCCCGCCATTTGAGAAATACCTTGTGTTCACCACCAAACAGGATACCATCAGCTTATAGGAATCTTCGCTCACAGCGCTTAGATCCAGAAGAAAGATGCCGTCAATTTAGCGTGAATCTTTCTTTGATCCCCGAAGGTAAAAAACGTTCGTACGACACCTCTAGCCGCACGCCGGGAAGAACTTTGTAGTCCTCTACGCACGTCCGCACTGTCCGGAGGTCAAACAAAGAGCTAAAGGTCTTTTAGGTTTATTGGTGTTGGGATAATATTTTCCCACCAAAATGGTTTGAACTAACCAGAACTAACCAGAACTAACCAGTTGCTATGAGTAAACCCACTTTTCCCCACCAGATCAAGAATGTCATATCTAATGATAGTCAAGTCTGGGTAAGTTTCAGTCTCAATTAGCAAGACAAAAACTTAAGTTTTATGTCGTTTGGTTGGAATATATTCTCCCAAGGAACGTTAAGGGACCCAAAAAAAAGAGTTTTTTTAAATAAAGAGTTTTGTGTAAATGTTTTACTATTGTTATATTTTTTCGAATATACGTATTCCAAAAATCATTGTTTATTTAATATCATATCAGTAAATAAAAATTTAATTTGCATAATGTTATTCTCTGAAATTTCATATAATTGCATATCATTTTTAAATATGTTTCTTTCTATGTCACGTAGAGCTCTGTCAAAGGTACACAAATGATCCTTATAACCTTCAGAAGACCCCACTCAAATATAAATCCTTTTTGAAGAAAAAACATGTTTGCCCTATAAAGGGTTTAATTTTAAAATAACATTTTTATTTACATTATATTAAAAAAACTCTTTGCAATTTGTTTTGTTTTGTTTCAATTTGTAAGCCATAGTGGGGTGGATTCATACAAGGGGCACCTAAATACATTCAGTTTATCTGAAGTTAAGACACGAAGTAAAATAGTAACGTAAGTGGGTGTGCACAGTTTTATGTGTGTTTACAGACTAGTGAAGTTTCAGAATTTTCGGTGCGGTAAGATCGAGTGCACAACACGGAACGTGTTTTTGCCTCGCGTAAGAAATTTCATAACGTAACTTTGGACATATTTTATGGCCAGTTACTATTTTTTAGACTAATTATTGCTATTTTATCCTACTTATAATAATACAAAGGCACTAATTTAATGTGTAAATTAATATAGATAAATACGGTTTTTCAATTTCAAATTTTTTATTAATTAGCATGTGATGGGGCAGATTCATACTGCATAATTGTATCCCTGGCTCTTTATGAATATTTTTTTAACTACTATTTTTTGTTACACCGACGACTATAGTTGTAAATATTATATAAAGTAGTTTAAGCCTCATTTTTACGGAAAAAAAACAGAGTGCTTTATGAACTTTGTGTCTTTGAATGTCAAGAATCAGTTAATTTATCAGACATAGTGATGATATTACCATAGATCTTAGGTCATAATCTGTTAATAACATGGGCCTATTAATTTTAGGTTTTGTAAGTTAAGGTATCTTTGTGTTAACTAGAGTTTTGTTATTTGATATAATTAATAATGTATAAGCAATATTGTTTTTACATTTTGAGATTGTTACTTTTAATAAATATAACTGACTAAAACAAAGAATGTGTCTTTGGTAGATAACCATACATGTAACGTAAAGACCGTTTAATGACACTCTGTTCACTATTCGTTACTTATGTTCATATCACGAAACTATTGCGATGTTAAAATAGGCATTAACAGATTTGTATAAAACCTGTTTTTTAATTTTGAATTTTACTATTTGTTTTGTATGATAAAAAAATGTATTTGTGTTTTTTTATAAAGTATGGTATAAAACAATAATAAACAATAATTATGACAAATTAATAGTGATGTTAAATGTGCCCCTTCGGTTGTATGAATGTACCCCACTAATGGGGTACATTCATACATTTTGCTTTTTTTGTAAAAGTCTTATGGAAACTCGCGCATGTAGATTTTCAATAATATTAAGATTCTACTACAATATAAAATAGTTAAGCTACTAGTGTGTCATAAATTAATAGAGATATACCTAAAACACGGCATTCCACAAAGCAAAATATAAAAACTGTATGAAGCCTCCCCACTTTCCCCCTACTTTATATTTAAAATTAAAAGCAAGGAATTTAAATAAGTAAACTTTCTATTATGCTTGATGAACAGTAGAATTCAACAGGTTTTAAAATAACTATTTTATTAAAAATAATTGCATTTAAAGGTTTCTGTGTTTAAGGCCGCTTTCAGACGGGCGACTTTTTGAAGAGGTTAACGGC
Source organism: Listronotus bonariensis (assembly GCA_014170235.1). NCBI lineage: Eukaryota > Metazoa > Arthropoda > Insecta > Coleoptera > Curculionidae > Listronotus > Listronotus bonariensis. The sequence goes on along the minus strand of JACEGR010001739.1, from coordinate 126,734 downwards.
ACTCCACCATTAATTAAGAATATGTAGGCAAGTAATAATTTTTTTTTCTCACGACAGTTAAAAAAATGCTTTTTTAATCGTTAACATAAAGGTAAAGTACTCCATTTTAGTACAACTACATAAAGTGTTAAAAAAAGTAACTTTTTTAACACTTCGAAGCTTTTTTTTACACTTTGAATTTTAGTGTTTTGTTTCAATGCCTACTACAATAGACTTTTAATATAAATTTATGCAATGTAACAGTAAATGTTTCATCAACTGAACCAAACGGTCAAGTTACCTTTGATTTTGTCAATATTTCTTTTAATTTATGTTTCACTAGTTTTAAAATTTGAGAGTTTGCAAATAAATTTAATAGAAATTATTGAAAATTAATAGTAATAATGAATTTATACCGTTTTAGTATTATTTCTACAAAAAGTAAGTACATACAATTTTTTAAAATTAAATATTAAATGCATAGTTATAATTGTCTCCTAAAAAATAAGAAGGCTATTATTTTTTGTTGCAATATAAAGCCTGTGATGCAAAAATTAAAATTATTAGATTTAGATAAATAAAACATGTAAAATTGGTATTTTGGAAAATTTTAATACGGTCGTGGAAAAAATATAGTATGTAACACACGCATAAAGTGATACTTTTTTTACGAATGGGAAGTTTGACAGCACGAGCTGTTAGGCAAGTGCGGCAATCCCATGAGTTACCCACTTGTTACATAAATTACTATTTTTATAGGTATATTGTCGCAAGGTTAGATTATTACTTTGCAACTTATCAAACCCTTTAGTTTAACCATAAAGCCTTTGTAAAAAATAACATTTTTTAACATAAAAAATGGTTAAAAAACTTATTAGCCTGTTAAAATTAATTTTAATATTGTACTTAAAAAGGTAAAAATTAAAAGTTTTAAATAGAAGTATTCAAATAAATTAAATTCAACTTAAAAGTAATTAATACCAAGTGGGTATTTTAATTTTTAGACGCTTTTCTTTTCTTCATTAGAATATAGAATCTTTTTTCATTACTTCTTTTTATCTTTAAATCTTTTTACCAAAGTAAATCAACCGATTTAAACGATTCATTAAATTTCCCAAATTCGTATTTAAAATTATGTTAAAAAGCTCTTGCCATTCATGGTTATTCAAATTTTTTAGTCGTCATTGCTTAAAACGCCATTAATTTTCTAAAAGCTTATTCTATAAAAAGCCCGTGAGCGGCAGACTATTGTCATTTTGTAAAAGCTGCTTCCAACATAGCAAGCGTAGAAGCGATTTTTTAATGGCTTTGGCAGGTACCAGGTACTGAACGTTAATTAATTGAAACATTACTTTTGTCAGTTTCTAAAGGCTAATTTTTATTTAGGTTTCTTGGATACCTATTAAAAAATATTTCCCCAGTCGGCAGACGAGTTTTGACAGTTCCAACCCCTTGGCAGGCAAATATTTGTGTGTGGCCCCATGGTCCCATAAATTTAAATGTTTTTGTTATTTAACAAGATATGACAAAATGTCGAGTTGTAGGGTTTTTAAATTGGCATACCCTGAGCATATTATTTTTATTTAAAACTTACCTCACAGCTATAACCTTTTTGGACACTCTGTATACTTTAAAATATTTTTACATGTCTATATGGAAACTCCTAAAATATTATATAAGACGTTTTGTTATATTCTGTTAAATAACAGAAATATTGGACTTCCTCAGATCATTGGGCCACCCCAAAATATTAGTTTGCCAAGGGTTTGGAACTGTCAAAACTATCTGGCGACTAAAAAAATATCTTGCTATAGGTACACAAGTAACATATTATAAAAATTTAGCTTTTACAAAAGGATTATTTATTTTAAAGTAAACAGTGCCTTATTTGGGAACTTCCCTGTACTTTTTAAAAACGAATATAGCCATTTTGTATATTGTTTTCCGTAGAATTTAATAATCTTTTCAGAAAAACATTCAAAACATAAATAAAAAGTTACAGCACGAGCTAGTGACCTATTTTTTAAAATGGAATACCTCGTATATTTTTTTTTTATCAGTGAATAGAGATTTTTACGAAAAATTCGGTGATATAGGGGTTGCTTGGTTAAATATGTTACTTGCTTTGCTATAATGTAAACTTTTAGTAGCTAAAAACCGTATAAACAAATTTTATGTCTTTTTCATTTAAAAATATTCTTTTATAATTGCAATAACTTCTCTATAATTAATATTTTAATCAAAACTGGGCTTATTTTTGAAGCTGTTAAATTTTCCTTTAATTTAAGCTACTACAGAGTTACTTTACCCAAAATCAAGCCAAGTTATAGGTGAAAAATTATCTAAATGCCGTAATTTTTCCAAATTTTGCAATGTTTTTGCATTAATTTTGCCATATCTCCGGTTCTAACAATGAGATTAAAGCTTATAAAACGCCATTTTGTAGATTTTTTTTTAGGGAACAAATATAATTTTAAAGAATGTTTTTATCTCTTTTAGTTTAGGAGCTAGAGCTTTATTAACAATTAAATTGTTTATAACAAATTTTCGTCACTTTCGACTCAAAAGCAAGTTTAAAATTTGAGTTCAGCGGGTCATAATGTAAAGGAATACACTCTGAAACTCCATGGACACAGATCGGCCTCGAAACAGCCCTGGCTCAGACTAATTTCAGTTTTTGATGTTATACTTCAAAACAGCTATGCGATATTCAGGAAGAATAATGTAATAGTATATTACATTACAAGTGTGGAAAGTGAAATTTCACATGAGTGGGAACCCACGAGTGTAAGAAAGTCATTTTCACACGAGTCCTGTGCACTATTTTTTCTACGATCAAATTATTCACCAAAAAGTTTGTCTTTACAGACTAAAATAAAAACAATTGAGAACTTTGCAACACTAGTGTGATATGTACTTTTCCTCACTGATATATTATACTGTTTTGACAATATTTTTACATCGAAATGCACCTAGAAGCATTATATAACTTTTATTTGGTAAAACGAGTTAATGAAACTAAACATCACATGTAAAATTAAGTAAATATTACATTTTTTCCTCATATTTAATAAAAATATATGAAAATTGTAAATTCATAACCTAAAGTCCAAGAAAAAAACGACTACTAAACGTCCGTTATACCATGCAAAATATGGAGAGCATTTGGCAACGTCGGAAGGGTCTGATTCTATTTATGAATGGATAAAAGAAAGTAGATTCATAAAGTGTGTAATTAGCCTCAGGTTTAATTAAGGGATTAAAAAAGAAAGATTTAACTAGTTGTTTAAATACACGAAGACAGAGAGAAAGGAATTTGATCTATAGGAGATTTTTCTCTGGCGCTTTAGGTCGAACGGTCAAGCGGCAAGGCTGCCTCTATAAAGTAGCGTGCTTAAAGGTAGGAGGGAGATTTTTAATTTGATCTACTTACCTGACAATACTGTGCCACTGAGCGAGCAGTCAGTGAAAGTTGTTATTTGTGGTTATGTCTATTTTTGTTTATGTTTTTATTTTTTCGGAAATTTTATTATTACTCTTTTAATATTAGAAGAAAGCTTATACTGTGTAGTAACTTAACGTTAATAAGATGATTTTCGCTAATTTGGGTTCTACTGTTTAAGGTAAGTAAAAGTTTTTTTACTGTCACTACAATAAATAATATATCACTTGCAAAACCAATAGCAGTTTTTAGAATGACATCATAATATATATCATACGAGTGTTGTAAAGTACTTTGCAACACTAGTGTGATATACCGCATTTTCTATGCATGAAACCAGTGTGCTAATTGGTATTTTCACAAGTGGTCGTAGGAAAAATAAATTTTATTAACCATGGTTATTGGTGCCAGTTTCTAGATGTTAATGAAGTGTATTTTTTGTATCCTTAAATTTAGTAGTTTAAGTCTCTTTCTGTTTTTTAATCAAATTTTAATTGACCCATTATTTAAACAGAAATAGACGGATCAATAAAGTAGATTAAGCCTTCACTCATAATGACATCGTAAAGTTTTAGTATTAAATTAAGCGGAAGATCTACCTTCCATTGTGTTTTACATTAAAGGTAATCGTTTACAATATTAATCAACGGCTTGCTTCTGCTATTAAACATCGGCGTGAAGCTATTTGCTTAAGTCTCTGAAGTAATTACAAAGAAGACATGTGTCAACGAAAGACATCAAGGCTTAATAATTAGAAATATGAGTAAAATACAGTGTGTCCAAGATAAGAATCCTAAGCATGGGAGTCTCACAGTACCTATTGGAGATACAGCTGAGGTTTAATTAGGAAAAAGTTGTGTTTTTTAAAGTATATTTACATGCCGTTTAAAAATTTTCATGGCCTGCTGAGATATTTGGCAAAAACAAAAATTTGACTATATCGATTTTATTTTTTCTAACTTTATTTAAAGAGATATAAAAAACTAATAACACTTTTCATTGGCACTTTTTAGCTTCTACATGATGGTATTATTAGATTTTATACCCGACGTTTCGTCCACAACTAATTCCATTCATAATTTCGCCGACGATAGTACCCTTCACTCCAATTTTCAGGTTCCTAAACACATCACTAAACCTGATTTGAAAAACAAACGCAGAGCTGATGCAGATATCTCTTTTGCATGATCTTTATTTAATATTGGATTGGGGCGCCAAAAATCTCGTCCATTTTAATGCATCCAAAACACAATTATGTTCCTTGTCACTTGAAAAGAGTCATCATATACTCATCCTTCAACTTATGAGCGGCCAAGTTTTACAGAGCAAAGACACCTTCAATCTTGTGGGCATCACATTTGAAAGTAACCTTAACTGGCATAAACACATTGTATCTATAGCCACGGCAGCTTCAAAAAGCTTGAATTTTTCTTTCGAGCCAAAAGTATTTTCCCCTTCTAATTTATACACTTTATATGTGTCCCAAATCCGACCTCCCTTGGAATATTGTTCTCATATCTGGGGCATGGCGTCCCCCACAACCCTAAGCTTCCTTGATTTCATTCAAAGAAGAGCTATTCGTCTCATTAATGATCCTTCACTTACAGAAAGGCTATACTCTCTTGCCCATCGTCGGGCTGTGGGAGATTTATCGCTTCTTTATAGGTACTTCTATGGCTTCTGCTCTGAAAAATTCTTCAGTATAGTTCCTCCTACTCACGATTCCTAACAGAGAAACTAGTGGTCCGCACGTATACGGTCCAACTGAACAGGCCCCGAACTTCCCACCTTGTTCGCTTTTCTTATCCCTAGAGTTTCTAGAATGTGGAACCTGCTGCCCGTGGAGGTCTTTCCTTTCCCCCAGTATTTTTCACCAAGGGTGAGGGTGTAATGATCCCTTTAAAAAATAACAGGAAAAAGAAGAAATTAAAAAACAAATTTAAGCTTAATTCTATTCTTTTTTACTACTTAAATACAAGTTAGGAGCATAGGTCGCTCATGCAAACGTATCTTTTTTCTTTGCTTATTCTGATCATGGACCCACTTTAATCTGAATTACTTACCTAAATTGGATCTACCCTTTTTCGCCTTCTGAATAATAACATTAAGACACTTTGTATATTTACCTCTATCTTCATCAGAAGATTTTTTTCTTTGAAATCGTCTCGTTTCTTTGTCAAGAAGTGTATCGGACTGGGCATACGCGTCACTCTCTTTGTCGGTTTTTACCACAATGTTTTCGATGCAATTTGTAAACATTGGGCGCATTCAGGTTGTCCCAGCGTCTGAGATTGCTTAGTTAGAAGTCACTCTGAATGCAAAGCTGATTACTGCTTTTTCGATAGCGGCTGAGTATTTTGCACAGCGTAAAAGTTGACCGCTGTCGCTTGTCAAACAGCGGATTTTGATAGTTTGACATTTAAAATGGAAGCTTGGTTATAATTGCGATAAATATTTATTTTGCTAATACTTTTAAATATTTTCTTTGTAACAACGTTTAAATCCAAACAATTATTATGGATAAAAACAAATTTGTCCGGATACCCATTTTTTGATCGTAAATAATGAAGGAAATCCTATTATAGAAAATATTAGAGTGTTGGTACAAAGTATAAAAGGTAAGGATAATGAATTATTTAAATGTACTACATATTTCGTAAATTTTTATTAAAATGACTATAGATTATTATCTATACTCATAAATTTTTTAGTTATTCTTTTGTTTATATTCGTCTGTGTCCCCAAGTAAAAGCAAATTTTTGGCCTCACAACTGCGACAAAAACTAACTTAAACAATGAAAATGTTTTAAGTGCTTTTAATAATAATATTGTACAAGGTAGGTGAATATAGCAGTTTTATCGTCTATAGTGATATTTTTGCATCAATTCCTTGGTAGATGCTTACAAAGTTTGTCAACCAGTTATCATTGCTTACTGTAAATGTATAAATACTTAATATACCTATAAACCAAATTTGTGTTATGTTTTGAATGTTCGCATTTGACCAGCTGTCAACCTTTGTTAGCAATGCATTCAGAAATAAATAATAGTTTAAAAAAACTAAAAAAACACGCTTTTATATGCAACCGAACTAAAAATTAGAAAATAATTTTTCATTACAAAGAGTTTGTCACTTCAGAGTAAAAAGCGTGGGGTGCATTTTACTATTTTTTCATAACTTTTCCCTCATAGATATTTGCAAATAGAATAATTATAACATTTAATATATTAAGCACCCCACGCTTTTATTCTGAAGTGACAAACTCTTTTGTAATGAAAAATTATTTTCTAATTTTTAGTTCGGTTGCATATAAAAGCGTGTTTTTAGTTTTTTAAACTATTATTTATTTTTCATTTTTAGTTCGATATATCAATTAGTTTTTTAAAAATAAATGCTCCAGTTTATTCACTAAAAAATTCCTTCGCCATTTTGTCAAGAGACACAGAGGATCTGTAAAGGAATTTATTTATCCTGGCGGTCCTAATCGGGATAACGGGATACTGTTTTTAAATTATTGCATTGTCATCGGTCCTTGATACGTGTGCAAAGTTTCAAAGAAATTGAATCGCTGGAAGTTGGTAAAAATTAGGCTCAAAGATTCCGTTACATAGATAGATAGATAGATAGATAGATAGATAGATAGATAGATAGATAGATAGATAGATAGATAGATAGATAGATAGATGAATAGATAGATAGATAGATAGATAGATAGATAGATGAATAGATAGATAGATAGATAGATAGTTACAACCCAAGCGCTACATACATCAACGTGCATAATGTTTAAAAAATGGCATGTAAAACATTGTGGTAAACTTTTCCGATAAAAAAGTGACGCGTTTGCCCAGTCTGACACTCAGAAACATTTGACATTGACAGACTTTTTTTTATCTTTGGACAAACCACGAAGGCTAAAAGCCTAAATACTAACGTACCGTGGGTGTCTTAAGCGAGGTAAGAGGGAGTTTGTTGACACGGGACTTAAATACTTGAGGATTTGGGGGAAGGAAAGACCTCCGCGGGCAGCAGGTTCCACAATCTAGAAACTCTAGGGATAAAAAGAACGAACAAAGTGAGAAGATTCGGGGCCTGTCCAGTTGGACCGTATAGGGATGCATACGCGCGGAACCACGAGTTTCTCTGTTGGGAACCGTGAGGTGGAGGAACTATACTGGACAATTCTTCCGAGGCAGAAGCCATGGAAGTACCTATAAAAGCAGCGATAAATCCCCCACAGCCCGACGATGGCCAAGAGGGAAGCCTTTTTTCTGCGTTTGAAGTGAAGGATCATTAATAGCGAGTTACGAATAGAAACTCTTCTTTGAATAGAATCAAAGAATGCTTAGGGTTGTGGGGGACCTTCATGCCCAGATATGAGAAAAGTATTCCAAGGAGGTCGGATTTGGGACACATATAAAGTGTATAAATTAGAAGAGGAGAAATACTTTTTGGCTCCGAAAGAGAAATCCAAGCTTTTTTGGAAGGCTGCCGTGGCTCTGTAGATACAATGTGTTTTATGCCAGATTAAGGTTACTTTCAAATGTGACGCCCACAAGATTGAAGTGTCTTTTCTCTGTAAAACTTGGCCGCTCATAAGTAGAGGATGAGTATTGGAGGCTTGGGTTCAAACGCCGCTTCCGTATATATGGCGGTCTAAGTATTTGTGGTAGACTCGTCAAATGGAACCCCTCTAAAAGGTGTTAAAAGTTTTTTAATATAAAGTCAATTTTATTACTGGCCCAGGGACGGCTATTCAGTTCAGCTGTAACGAAGCCACAGACGTCCTTAGAAATAAAGAGGGCAATTAACTATGTCTTTCTAATCGCGTCGTTTAAATAGTGTTTGAGCAACAAAAAGGAGAATAATTTAAAGTGAGACAGAACTTATGACCTTTTAGGCTTTTTACTTTATTGAATCAAGAAGTCTACAAAGAAAATACTGGCTGATTTTTCGCAATATTTTCACATTAAATTTTTAAAAGACTAATGTAAATTTATTGAAATACCATGTCATTAATTGCCTAAATATTATACAAACAGCACGAAAAAGCTTTTAATCTGTCTAGAAAATTAATGATGCTTTATGTATGCCCGTAAAATTTTTAAATGGATATGGAAGCAAACAAAGTTTTGATTGTAATTTTTGAATTTTAACACCTAATATGTTAACACAATGAATATAAATATTAAATTGTTGTTTTTTTTTTGTTTTTAAATAAACCAGTGTCAAAAAATACCAAATTCTGCAAACGCAAACAAAATATGTTTTTAAAGGAGTTAGGTGGATTTGTTAGAGGTTCAAAAGAGTATTTTTACCTGTTTTTGTTTTACATATACTGCAGGGTGTCCGAAAAAATGTGGGAAATCTCTCGCACACGTATGGAACAGATGAAAATAACACGACAAGTTCCTATAAAATTTTTTTACGTTTAAATTGTTAAAAATAATTTTTATTTTGAAAACGGCTCATTTATCGATGTCAAACAAGAGTACCTTTTTTTTTAGCAAAAAGGTTTAAAAAACTATCAAAAACATATTTTTGTTGTCTTCACCATACAGGACGTAAAAAATATTATCAATAGATGTGCGAAAACTAGTCCGTCCCTGGCAAACTAAAGAAGCGACATAAGTTTCAAGGGCACTATTTTAAGAGGTCTTTACTAGTATGCATCAGTACTAAAATATTATCCAAATTATACAGAGCGCTTTAAAGTTATTCACGAAAAATCGATTTCTAGCTGCCCCCTTTGGGGGATCATATCTCCGCAGGGGGCTTAAACGGAAAAAATTTTATAGGAACTTGTCGTGTTATTTTCATCTGTTCCATACGTGTGCGAGAGATTTCCCACATTTTCTGGACACCCTGTATACAATCCTATATTATACAACAATTTAGCATATTAAGTATACATACTTTAGTAATATTTTGTAAAATTATTATTTAAAATTTCGAAAACCTAGCCGTTGGTATGTTGTATCTCCTTAATGGCCAATAAAAATTGCTCACCAAAAATTATTATTTATTTATTTATAATTAAAAAAAAAAAAAAATATTTCGTTAGTACATTGATAAATCTTGTTATTAGACAAAGAGAAAAATATATAATTAAATTTAAATTTTCGACAGACTTTGAACAAAAAAACACATTTTTCGCATTGAAAAAATATATTTTTTAATAACTTGATAATGATATTTCAAAGATGTGTGCAAAATTTAAACTAAATCGCTTGAGGACCTATGTTTATATATCCGTTTTTAATTTAATTGGTTCAGGAATATGCGTTTAAATTTTCGGGCCGCAATTAGGAATGAAATTTTTTAAATTTTCCAAAAAAAAATGGTTAGTTTTTTTATATTTATATCATATTCTGGTTAGTTCTGGTTAATATTTTTAAAAATAAAATCGTTATGATCTGAGAGACTCCAGTATAGTACTTAAGGGTTAACATTAGCCTATTTTATCTGACATAAATATCATGCAATAAATGTCAGATGTAAACGTGCCATTATAAGCTATATGTATGAAATATTTAGTATTTTGTTTTTTTATAATTTTATTAAATAATATAAATACGAAACATATTGAGCAAACAATGGAATGAATGCATCTGTAAACAGAATCAATGATTTTGATATTATAATGTTATTAAATATTTACGCACATTGGGATAATTTCGATAAATTATGTGATAAGACAAAAATAATAAAACTATTAAGTATAATCAACATTAATGGCGTAGGCAATATGCTACTGAATAAACAGAAAAATCAAATTCAACATTTATTGTTGTATAAATTTAAGAAAAAGTAATTAAACTAACTTACGTACATTCTAAGTAATAACAGACGTAATATATTTTTGCTTTTAAAAATATTTTTGGTGTTGAATTTTTAGTTAAAAATATTAATGTGGATATTAAGGTAAGATTTATTTTGTAAGATAAAAATCGTTGGTTTTTATTTGTTTTCCTTATAACAATGTATTGCAAAAATTCTCTACTTATGTTTTTCGCAAAGGACCAGAAATATTTGCTGCCATTTGAGCAAGAAAGAACTTCGTCTTTAATACGATTGTTGAAGGAGTCTTTGGCTTCAGAAATTGTTTGATTGTAGTAGTTTCTTGCTTAAATGCTGGCCTGTCGGTTTTCTGGACTAGGATCCTGTAGAAACTTCTTGTGAGCCTGAACTTTTAAAATTCTGGCTTTATTATCACAAGATTTGGAAAACCAGGGTTTGTTATTGGATTGTTTGGGGTTCTTGATGGGGTGTGGAATATAGGTCTCAATGCCCAATTGAATTGATTCAGTTAGTTGATTGCAAGTTTGAGAAGGATCACGAGAAGAAAAGCAGATGGAATTCCAGGGGTAAGTGGCGTTTACTCTACCTAGGATTGGCAGAATACTACACAGCGGTTTGCCATTGCCAACTGTGAGGTGACAAGCGAATAAAGATGCCGATACACGATTCCGAGATTCGAACCTGGGTCTCTGTGGTGAGAGACTAGTACGTTAGCCCCTACACCATGCTCGCCACAATGTTAAATCGCTTTTATAAATATTTGAATATTTTTAAAAAATACTCTGTATAATTTAGGTTTCTCCTTATATCAGTAAACTAATTTCCAACCGAACAAAGGAGTAATTTAATTTGCGGTGTACCGTTGCTTTTCAAGCCGTAAATGCACTTGACCATTTGTAATAGACTTCAGTGACCTTTAGAACTCGAAACAGAAATTAGGGGTTTTAGGTTCCTAATTTGTTAATAAGTAAAGAAGTTACTTTTACTTAACATTAAAATCTAGATAATTTAATATTAGGCATTTAAACAAACGTCGATACCTGATTGCGAATAATTTTTAAACATTATGTTTTCAAGCGCTAGGCAAATACTTTTTGCCTGGGTAAATGACTTCTTGAAAATAATTTTTATTCAAAGCCATTTGCCTAGTTAATGCATTTACCTTGATCCTTGTTAGGCAAATGACAAATGTAATATATTGATAACATGTTAGGCGTACAGTGTGGTTTGCTACAGTAAAATGCAAATGCACGTGTAATTTGATTAACTTCGAGCGCTATAGTCGGTAATGCAAAACTGTCACATTGGGAGCGGTCATGTTAGTTGTGGTGGTTAAGATCTTTTATTTAAATTTGCTTAATAAAAAAAGATTTAACTACTAGGCAACTAACATGAGCCCCAATGTGACAAATTTACATGACAGTCTGGTTATGCAAATATTTTTATTTTCATTTGTCTAAAAATTGCTTAAGCAAATGAATTAAATGCCATTTGACTAGGCAAATAGCATTTGAAAATTAAAATATATCATTTGCCCAGGCAAAAGCCATTTGCCTAAAATAACCATTTGCCTTGCGACATATATACAAAATAAAAATACATTAATAAAGGTAAAGTTCTTTGGGCATATGGCTCATTAGTGACTGTAAAAATAAATAAATAAATAATACCCTGTAAGAATTCGGCTACCATGGTTGGTTGTTTAAAAATTACAGGTCTCAAAAAGAAAATGGGACCACCCCGGGCCCCGACCAAGACGGCGACACGTGTAACGTCTTCGGTAAAGACTTGTCACTTAGCCGCTTCAGGTCGATCGAACACCTTGATGATGCCCCGATTGACTATAAATATTCTTTCTGTATCCCAGAACCAACAATTATAGAAAACGGTGCCATCTCACCAAGAAATTTAAAAACAACTAGCCATGGCATTGGTAGACGAATTCTTACAGGTTATTATTTATTTATTTTACAGTCGTTAAACCATATGCCCAAGGCCCTTTATGTGTATTTATATCAGGCTCAAGAACCGTTCATTTTTATATTACAAAATAAAAATATTATTTACGTGATTGTGTAAAAACGTCTATTTTTTCAGCATAACTTATTAATGATGGATGCCATCATCCTAAACGCATTTTTTCATCATAACTTATTAATGATGGATGCCATCACATTTTCTGCAACACGTGGCCTAATAACGGCCAATTGCCCATTTTGATGTCTTTTGATACCTTTTTGCCAATGCCTTGTCGGCAAAAAATGTTATATGGGAATATTACCCTGAAAAGAAACATTGCTATTTATTTGACCAAACATTTTTGTTTTTAAATTATTAAAAATAGTAATTTATGTAACAAGTGCATAAAGTGATACTTTTTTTTTTTTACGACTGGGAAGTTTGACAGCACGAGCCGTAAGGCCAGTGCGGCAATCCCATCGAGTAAAAACAAGACACCTGATGCATGTGTTACATACTATATTGTTTCAGGAACGCATAAAAGGAATTTCCCAAAATACCATTTTATGCATGTTTCATTTACCTAAAATAATCAATATCACTTTTTGCAGCACAGCCATTATATTGCAACAAAAACGCATAGCCATAGCTCTGATTTTTACGGAGACAATCATCTTCTTCATAACTATGCATTTACTAATTTAATTTTAGAAAAATTGTAATGTCACTTACTTTTGTGGTAGAAATAATACTGAGACAGTATAAATTCCTTTTCAATTTCTTAGTCATTCGATTTATTACCTATTACTATTAATTTTCAATAATTTTTATTGAATTTACTTGCAAACTGTCAAATTTTAAAACTAGTGATACATGAACTAAAATAAATAATGACGAAATTAAAGGTAACTTGCCCGTTTGGTTTAGTTGATGTCGCGTTTACTGTTACAATGCATAAATTAATATTTAAGTTTATTGTGGTAGGTAAGCATGGAAACAAAGCACGTTTGCCTGACTGCAGTTTTTAAACAATACATATAGCCATTTCGTGTATTTTTGTCGTTAAATTTTATAATCTAATTAGACAAAACATTTAACACAAAACCAAAAGTTACAGCACAAGTGACGTATTTTTTAAATACCCGTATATTTTAATTCCTGGGCACTTAAATCTTTGCGACAGGCTTTTAAATTATTTAAATTGTTTAATGCGGTTGAATTTTGAAAGTTTAAGTTTTAAAGTATAAGTTTATTTTATTCTTTCTAGTGCATTTTAATAAAAGCTTATTTTGAAAACGATTTTTACTTCTAAATTATTTTATAAATTAATCACAAAAAGAGCCAAAGTACATATTTATTCAAGACATTTACCTACTTAGTATTTTTAAAGACAAAGGGTCAGTTGTCAGTAATTTTAAAATTAAAACTTTGCAATAGTCTGTGTTTAACAACGCGTAAGTATGGTTTAAAGTTTTAAAACAAACAAACTTTTTGTTTTTATGTTTTAGGGTTGGTAATTATGTTACATCTAAACTTGACATAATTCTTTATCTTGAAAAGCTTTATTGTAAAAGTATTTAAAAAAACCTTCCATTTAGGGTATAAATTCGGGCTAATTATTATTTTAGGCTTGTTATTATTCTTTTTAGTTAATATTTATAAAATTATAAAATAGTAGACTATACCTGTATATTTTTTTTTTATTTTAAATATTTTTCGAAAAAGGGTCATTCTTAATAAGAAATGGTTGCTTTATTTAAAATGTTAAAATCTTTTTTTTAAAATCGCAGACATATTACTTTGCGAAAAAAATAGGTTAAATTAGTAAGTGCCATAAAAAATAAATAAAAAAAACACTAATACTGTTTTTTTTTCACTCACTAACCTTAGAAATTGCTATTATCTACTCCATTGCCCTAAAAGAATTACTATTATCTCCACAGGTAAATAATGATAATTAGAACAAAGCTAGGTTAATATAAAGATATTTTACATATCAAAATTTGACACATCTATAAAAAATATGAAAGTAAATATATTGTGATCAGAAAACATAATGCTATGTAAAAGAACAACTTATTACATTAACGTTTAAAAATTATTTGCGGCATGTTGGCCACCGCAGGCAGTCTACCAGATAGGCTATTCTTTTAGTCCAGTTTTGAGTGACTTTTTCAGTACTTCCGGTCACCGTATAATCATGAGATAACACGAGTAATGTTGGCTTCTAAGGCTTCTATCGTTGCTGGTTTATCAGCATACACTAATATGACTTGACGTAAGCCCACAGAAAATAGTCTAGGGGCGTCACATCACAGAGATCTGGGTGGATGGGTCACAGGTCCATTTCTCGAAGTTAATTTGTCGCCGAACCTTTGTTTGCAAGGCAGGCGATAGTTTCGTTCGCCGTGTGGCATGTAGCGCCATCCTGTTTGCATCCGCATCTCGTCTGGATCAATAACATCCATATTTTTTGAAACAAAATATTCATGAATCACGGTTCGGTAACGTTCTCCATTGACCGTAACGTTCTGTCCAGCCTCATTTTTTAAAAAATGAAGGTCCGGTGATCCCGGTAGCATGTAAACCACATCACACGGTCGCACTTGAATGTGGTAGTCTGTTGGATTTCCTGTGGATTAGCACACCATATCCGGCAATTTTGTTTATTCACAAATCAGAAAGCCAAATGGCCTCGTCGCTAAACAGAATCTTACGATAAAACAACGGGTCACCTTCCAGCTGTCCTGTAATGCCCAGTTAGCTAAAAAAATTCTATATATAGAGGTGAAAGCTATTATTTTCCTCGCACATAATATACTCCGGGTGATGCATCGCTAGGGCGGGACATAGGAAATCCATGTAATTTTTAGTGGGGTCAATTCTTAGCTCCCCTAAATTATATTAGAGAAAAATTCTATTGAAGTTTATTGAAGAGCATGCTAATCTACGTCCATGGTAAAAACTTTAGATTTTCCGGTTAACCCGTTTACTAGTTAGATGCTAATATATTTTTAAAAATTGTTACATTATTATCGCCTCATATTTATGAACAGAAATAAAAATACCAGTTACCGTGACATAACGTTGTCATTTTAAAATTTAGTGCTTTATTATTATCAAAAAATCGTACAGTGAAAGATTTAAGTTGTATTTATACAAACGAATTAGGTTAAGTTAAACTAAACTAGAGTAACAAATTTCAAGAACTTATGACATTTATAATATTTACATGCTAACTGGTATTTTTATTGTTGTTCTATAAATATATAATAGTGTAACAATTTTTAAAAATATTTAGCATCTAACTTAGCAAACGAGATTGGCCGAAAAATCTAAAAAAGTTTACCATAGACGTAGATTTGCATGCTCTTCAATAAACTTCCATAAATTTTCTCTAAAATAATAAGGGGACCCAATAATTGACCGTTAAGAATTACATGAGATTCTCTGTTCGCCGCTATGCATCACCGGACATATAAAACTTGCTAAATAATAGCTGACTTTTTTCAGGGTATATACACAAGGGCTGGAACCAGAGAGGGGACGCAGAGGTGCACCAAAATGCAACTCTTTTTTAAACATTTTTTGTTAACTTTTTCGTTAGCTTTTAGTTAGTTTAATTTGAGTCTTTTTGTTTGTATGTTTTTCAAAAGAAACATGTAGGTTTGTGTACCATAAAAGATTTTTTTATTTGCGCCCCCCTAAGATGAAGTTTTGAATTCGCCCCTGTATATACACATAATATACTATTCTTTAGGGAGGTTTTTTTTTTATTATTTTAATACATTTTGTATTACCCTTTTTTAAAAAGACTGTAATATACAGGATGTGGATGTTACAAATTTGAGGGACACCATTGGAATCCCAGAGACAGTAAGAGATACAGGGTTGATTAAATTAGGGCAAAGTTGTCCCATTTTTATGCTTTACAATTTTCTTTTATAAAAAAAAATTGCAGTCGTTTCGGTATAACCAAAAAAAAAAAACTTTTTTACAAATTTTTTTTTATTTTTTTAGTCTATTTGAAGATATATTTTAAAACAAACGACACATTGTCACTGTTCATTTTCCTGTTTAATAAAATAATGTCATTAAATTTTGGATTTAACGTTGCTTCTGTTGAGCCGCCATCATTAACTTTGTTTGTTTTTAAAGAGGCGAAATATTGGAAGTAGTTTTTAACTTGGTTAACTGTATATATTTTAAAATACATATAAGGGCTACTTTACGTCACTGGGCAAATGTACCATATGGAACTATCTTCTTGGGACCATGAGACCGGTGGACCATCAAAACTAACTTTACATTTTTTTAAAAACCAACTTAACTTATTTGACTAACTAAATTTAGTACGGGCATACCCCCACTAGGGGTAGCCCGTACGGGGGCTGAACTAAAACTTTAACTTTATACTTGACTTCACTAACTACTTCTTATCTAATAAAAATCCCTTTTAATTTCTTTCTCTCTTCTTTAAATATCAAATTTTCCAGTGTTTGTTTTGCATTTCTACGCTACCCAGTTTGTTTAATGTTTTTATTTTATTATTATAAAAGTAACCTAGAAAATTGTTTAATTTATACTTTTAAGACCTTGACACCTCACGTATATTTTTATGTAGCAAATTTCCCAATGTTAAGTAAACTAATTAAAATGTATACTTATTTTTAAAATTCCCAAAAATGTATATTTTTAAAATTCCCAAAATGTATACTTTTTTTATACTTAAAGTTGGATAAAGGCGTTTGATTAAATTAAATTATTTATTTTATTACGTATGTTGTTGTCGTCGGTTTAAATGTAAAAAAATCACTAAGTACATTTTGTTAAAAAATTTGTTCGAACATTTTTAAGTTATTTATAGTAAAAGTATTTTTACAAATAATTTATTAGTTGTATATATCCCCCTTCTAATTTATACACCTTTATATGTGGGAACCAAACTGGACCTCCCTTTGGAATATTGTGCTCATATCTGGGGCATGAGCGATGTACGTCCCCCACAACCCCTAAGCAATTTCTTGATTCGTATTCGTTAAAGAAGAGCTATTCGTCTCATTAATGATCCTTCACTTACAGAAAGGCTTCCCTCTCTTGCCCATCGTCGGGCTGTGGGGGATTTATCGCTTTTATAGGTACTTCCATGGCTTCTGCTCTGAAGAATTGTCCAGTGTAGTTCCTCCACTCACGGTTCCTCAACAGAGAAACTCGTGGTTCCGCGCGTATGCATCCCTATACGGTCCAACTGGACAGGCCCCGAACTTCCTGCTTTGTTCGTTCTTTTATCCCTAGAGTTTCTAGATTGTGGAACCTGCTGCCCGCGGAGGTCTTTCCTTCCCCCAAATCTTCAAGTATTTAAGTCCCGTGTCAACAAACTCCCTCTTACCTCAAGCTTAAGACACCCACGGTACGTTAGTATTTAGGCTTTTAGCCTTCGTGGTTTGTCCAAAGATAAAAAAGAAAAAAATATGATATCCATATTTTTCATTGAAACAGTGTAGATTACTAAAATGGTTTACCCTTTTCTTTTTTATTTGTACCTTTGATTAAAATCGTTGTTTTACCCCGAAGCATAAAAATGTCACTTTTAGTGAGTTTTACCATTAACCCGACGATGTAGAAGTACGTAAATACAATATCTTTGTAGCTTGTTATTAATTTATAAAAATTGTACCAAATACGTAAATAAATACATAATAAATATTAATGAGTAGTAACTAAGACAATTATAGTTTAGTGAAACTAATATTGTCTTGATAGTACAGGAAAAAATTTGCACACTTATTTTAAATATTTTTTTTATGATTATTGAATGAAATCGTGATTTTTAATAGCAAAATACAAGTTTATTGGGTGTAAAATAAATATTTCGCCTATTTTAAAAACAAAGTGAATGACGGTGGCTGTGATGAAACGCTGGTCTTAAATTTAATGACATCATTAACTCAAAGCTGTCGGGTCTAGTAAACGGGTAGCTTCACTATCACATTTATTCGCCTGGCCACTCTTTCTATGCTTAAAGAAATACTCTAAAAATATTTGTTTAAAGATAATAAACAGCTTTTTTTTCTCAGGAGCTGGTCTGCATGTCCTGGTGGCACTGCAGCCCGAAGGCTTATTGTACCAACTCCCGTTTTATTTTACCCATTCCAGCACCTAGTTCCTAAAGAAGCGCGGTATAGGTCAGCTGGGTGCGTACCATATATGTTTCCGGGGGCACTCTATTATCCTGAAGATTGTCTGTCTTTGTGATCCAGTGCTCACACTCCTGACAGTATGTGGGGATACTGTTTCGGTCTCTGCTCCACATAATCTGCAGTCCAGATCTTTGTGGTTAATCCCATTTTATTGGCGTGGTTTTTCATCAAAGCATCCGGTGAGGAAACCTGCAGGATCGTTCTTAGCTGATTCCTACCCATTTTGAGTAGTCTTTGCTCTGCATGGTCCACTGATGTATATTTTCCCATGCATGTTGAGGAAGTTTTTCCTAGTAGTTTTGTTGGTCTCTTACCAAGCTTTTGCACTGCACTGGAAAGGTGCACCTTTTGGCACTCCAAGGACTGGTTCTGGCCCGATGCGGTCAGCTGACCCCTTCTCGGCCAGCTCGGTTTCATTTTCATTGCCTGAATTCACAATTCGGGACCCACATCAACCTTGTGTTGTTGCGTTCCGCCAGTCTCTCTCTGAGTTCCTCGAGGCATTCTAGTAACACAGCCAAAGACGGCTACCTTGGGATTTAATTAAAAAAGGCTGCTGAAGGCTGTGTGCTGCACCAAGGGCTGCTTGACTATCACCGTAAGAATGCTGATCGGTGCCATTCGCGGGGGGCCTTTGGTTGTTAATCCTGGCACATTGTAAGATCACGAAATTCTCTGCTTGAAATACAGAGGCGTGGTTTCCCAGTAGAAAGGTCAAACGAGTGTTTTCCCATCTCACTGTAGACACCTGCTCCTGACCCTTCTTCGGTTTTGGACCCGTCCGTATACCAGGTTTGACCTCGAAGAGAGAGTCTGAAATTTTTGTTTGCCCAGTTCTCCCTTGGGTGTATTGTCACCTGAAAGGGTCTTCTGGGTACGATTTTTGGGATCATATAGTCTGTCCTCATATCCATTATGGGACTCCTTATGATATTTTTTATTTCCATGTGTCCTGATCTAACTTTTGTGTTGCCTCAGGTTATTTTTCAGTCTGTATACCTCCCCCATTCTCGCCTCCCCTTGTACCACTATATGCAGTGGCGGGAGGTCAAGTAGGGACTCCAAGACCGCTGTGGGTGTACTTTTAATGCATCCCGCTATGCCAAGGCAGGCTAGTCTTTGCACCTTGCTTAGCCGAAGCATAGCCGTGTGCTGTCTGGTCTTGGTCCACCAAACAATGGATGCATATGTTATGGCTGGTTTCACCACAGTATTGTACAACCAGTGAACCATTTGTGGTCTTAGTCCCCACGTTTTGCCATATGACATGCCAATAAACATCTTATAAATTACGGCAACAATTTTAATTAAAAGATTTTCTTAAAATCCTGTATCCCTTTTATTAAAAACTGCTTCTTTCAAAATATTTTATTCCTGAAAAGTCGCAATTTATATTTTGCTGAAACATGCTGAAACGAGACAACGGAAATAGTACAAATTGCATATTAGAAATTTTTCGCTGACGCCCAGCCATGGCGTGTTTCATAAAATCAAAATAAATAGCTTAAGGAACTTCAGGTGCATATTACGGCTATGTAGTGGATTTAAAGTTATATTCATTATCCTGGGACCAAAAAGCGCTTATAATTTATCAAAGTATTACCCAAATTTATGCTGTTATGGTGTTAAAAATGCTAAAATTTATTACTATTGGAGTCTATTGACAAAATTGACTTGATAAAAACAGCTACCGAAAAATACGGACAATCTATATACAGGGTGATTCAAAAATCGATCACGAAATTTAAGGGGGTAATTCTACTTGACAAAATAAGGGTAAAGCTTCATATTAAATTTTTTCCGAAATGTCATTCGTTTTCGAGTTACAAGCCGTCAAAGTTCAATTTTTATTTTGGTTTTGTCCCCATTGCACTTATTTTTTAACCAATCCAGTTGATATTTGGCACACAAATCGAGCTTGCAGATTCTAAAATTTTAAGCACAAAAGTACTTTTTTAAATACCGCCAGAGGGCACTCTTTACCTAAAACTTATAATTGATTTACATCATAACTTTTTTTATTTCTGACAGATATCGCTAAAACTGGGGCGCCATTTATAGACAATCAAAACTTAAAATACGGTACTTTTTATTAAGGTCAATAAACCTCACCGTTTTGGCACTAATAGACATTAAAGGTTCATCAATTTCAATCAAATTACCTTACATATACAGGGTGTCCGATGTAACTCAACCAATATACCTTTACGGGGGCGATTCTACAACAGAAATAAAAAAAAACTTTATATGAACATATTTATGTCCTTAACGTCTTAGTTTTTAAATTACGGTGTGTTAAATATTTAAATACATTTTTTTTTAATTTTAATTCTTAGACGTTTAGGACATATGTTTATTGAAGTTTTTTCCTATTTTTTTGTTGTATAATCGTTTGGATAAATTTGTCGGTTGAGTTACTGGACACCCTGTATGTATGTAGGTAATTTGATTGAAATGGATGAAAAACGTTGATGTCTATTGGTGCCTGGAAACGGTGAGGTTTATCGACTTTAATAAGAGTACCATATTTTTAAGTTTTTGATTGTCTAGAAAATGGCGCCCCCTAGCTTTGCGATATCTGTCAAAAGAATAAAAGTTATGATGTAAATAAATCTTAAGTTTTGGTAAAGTGCCTCTGCCGGAATTTAAAAATTACTTTTGTCTTAAATGTAGAATCTGCAAAGCGAAATTAATATGAAGCTCTACCCTTATTTTGTCAAGTAGAATTACCCTCTAAGTTTCGTGATCGATTTTTGAATCATCCTGTATTTAAGAGCCTAAAGCCATAATTTTTAGACACTTCGTTGACAGACTTCTGCTGCACTTGATCTCTACATGATCTTTTTTTAATGATCTTCTGATTACTAAGACGTCTAATTTCTACCTTATTAAATATTCTATTTCCTTTTCTTTCAAAAGAAACAAATGCAACGTATAGTTGTCTATACAGCGGAAAATAGCTCACACGATAAACGCAATATTGGTAGTTTTTGGAGAGTATAAACTGCACCACTCACTTTAATGGTACATATATTTTTTCAGCAGTACAAACTGCACCAATTTACGGATATTTTTCAAAAATAATCCCTTTGGTTACTGAGAACTTTCAGGACTATTTTAAATTGTTTAATAACCCTTCTAATTTTCTAGAACATAATAGAATTTCTGATGCAAATAAAAAATTAATTTGTCGACTGGCCTTCGCAATTTTTTTTACTATTGGCTTCATCGGGTTAACGTACCAGTTCCCCTCCTATCAATAAGTGTCGGCGAGTTTAGGCACGGTAAGTATTTAGATGGGTGACCACTTAGTTTTGTTTAACATATTACAAGTTATAAAAACGAATATTAAAAAGGCTAATTATAAGAATTTACATAATCATTTTTTTAATGATCCTTCGGTTACTCAGATCTTTCGATAGCATTTTCTTAAAATTAATAATAATTTAACATGCTTTTTAGTTCATAATTTAAGACTCCATGACAGCTCGAGTAACTGCAAATTTTGTATCTTGGGCTCCCCTACTATAAGTGAATTTCGCAATAGTTACCTATTGTGCATTGGGTCTAGGGTTGAGCCATTATTACAAAACGACTGTTTTTTATTAGAAATAAGGAAGATAGAATTTCGCGCGTGGGGGCTTTTTATTGAAAATTTCCTTCTTCTTTTAGGATCTTTTTTTTTTCTAAATATCAACATTAAGTTTTAGTTTCAATTTTTAAATATTTAGAAAAACACAAATTTTGCATGACAGGCAGTATGGATTTTGCCACAAAAGATCTACAGCAGATCTTCTTTCCTTCGTATCACACTGTTGGAATAAGTCTCTTAAGTTTCTAGGTGAGTTTCAGATCGTTGCTCTTGATATATCCAAAGCTTTTGACCAGGTCTGGCATGCCGCACTTCTTAATAAACTTCCTTTCTATGGTCTTTCAACTAAACTCTGTAGTCTTGGCTCTCTAGTTATCTATCTGATCGACGTATATCAGTTATTGTGGACGGCCATTCTTCAAGCTTTCACCAAGTAAATGCTGGAGTCCCTCAGGGCTCCAGCCCTGGCACCAACATTGTTTCTTCTTCACAACGACCTTCTCTCGTCCGACAACTAATCTAATAAAAATCTCGTCCATTTTAATGCATCCAAAACACAATCATGTTCCTTGTCGCGAAAAGAGCCATCATATACTCATCCTCTACTTATGAGCGGCCAAGTTTTACAGAGCAAAGACACCTTCAATCTTGTGGGCGTCACATTTGAAAGTAACCTTAACTGGCATAAACACATTGTATCATAGCCACCGCAGCTTCAAAAGCTTGGATTTCTCTTGAGCCAAAGAGTATTTTTCCCCTTCTAATTTATACACTTTATATGTGTCCCAAATCCGACCTCCCTTGGAATATTGTTCTCATATCTGAGGCATGGCGTCCCCAACAACCCTAAGCATTCTTAATTCTATTCAAAGAAGAGCTATTCGTCTCATTAATGATCCTTCACTTACAGAAAGGCTTCCCTCTCTCTTGCCCATCGTCGGGCTGTGGGGGATTTATCGCTTTTTATAGGTACTTCCACGGCTTTTGCTCTGAAGAATTGTCCAGTATAGTTCCTTCCACTCACGGTTCCCAACAGAGAAACTCGTGGTTCCGCGCGTATGCATCCCTATACGGTCCAACTGGACAGGCCCCCGAACTTCCCACTTTGTTCGTTCTTTTATCCCTAGAGTTTCTAGAATGTGGAACCTGCTGCCCGCGGAGGTCTTTCCTTTCCCCCAAATCTTTAAGTATTTAAGTCCCGTGTCAACAAACTCCCTCGCTTAAGACACGCCACGGTACGTTAGTATTTAAGCTTTTAGCCTTCGTGGTTTGTCCAAAGATAAAAGTGAAAAAATTACAAAAAAAGTAAAGCTTATTTTTGTTATGTTGTTACTACCAATCGAATTTGTTTATGTACTAATAAGCCATCCAAAAAACATTTTTCTAGACGTCGTCATTTCGAATAGAATAAGCTATCGCATATATTTTCCGGAGCTTTAGTGCTATTTATCACGTTTTTAAACTTGTTGACTAGACTATTACTCGTTAAAACAGTTTCCTTCGTAAAATATTTCAACACAATAAACGTCATTGTCTGCTTTAGATGATTATAAAGCTGTAGCCACTTCTGGATAGCATCCAACGAAGGCGTATCCTATAAATCAGTTATAAGCTATGAGAAATTACCCAATCAAATACAAGTACACTTAAGCTGTGTAGTGGACAGCGACAAGATATACTGTGGCCTGGAAAGTAGCAGAGCCAGTAATATATACTGGTGCCCACGGGATCACTTCTCTCTTGCCGCTGCCATTTTTTTATTTCTTTATCGATATTTAAAGTCGGTCTATATAAGGTCACGACATTCGGCCATATTACTTTTGACGACGGAGATGTGCGACGTCATACATCTCCCCATTTTTCGGCCATTATAGTTTTAGTGCCGGAGATATACAGTTTATTGAATTATTAGAACAACCGTTTACACAACAGTTTTTAATTATAATTATAGTTGTAAATTCTTTTCACTTTAATTAAAAACATTTGGAACTACATCTTTCAACAAATATGACTTTCAAAACAATGCAAAATGAAATGCGCAAACTCTAGACGCCACTGGATTGATCATCAGCTTTGATTTTACCCAGTCTTGCCAACTTTTCTCCGTGGGGTACCCGTCCTTGCGTCCCCGAACTCGAACCGCCTAAAAGTTGAGGATGTGTCACAACCTTATAAATATAAACTAACCTTGATCGATACTGACGAAATTTGGTAGGGTTGTTACACTAACGAAAAGTCATACGATAGACATATACGACTTCGGTTTTACCGGAAATAACTAAACTTTAAGTTTTAAATGGGACACCCTGTATATTTTTTGTTTTTGGATTCTTCAGATTATTTTTAGTCGA
Organism: Listronotus bonariensis; assembly: GCA_014170235.1. Lineage (NCBI taxonomy): Eukaryota > Metazoa > Arthropoda > Insecta > Coleoptera > Curculionidae > Listronotus > Listronotus bonariensis. Next base: position 102,409 of record JACEGR010001739.1, on the reverse strand, counting down.
AACACAATATTTTAAAAACAAATTTTGGTCAAATTATATTTTTAAATTAAATTTTTATTTAACACTTCATAGAGTGCCATGACTCATTCTAGGTAATCACTCCTCATGCTTTACTGACTTTCAGAAAATACGAAATCTATTTTTTTTTAACTTTTTCTGTTCTGGAGGGCTCTAAACTTCACTTTTTTTTACTTTTAGTACCCTAAACCAAAATAGGACCATATCATTTCACAATATTTCTAAATTGCCAGTGCTTTAAAAACAAATCTAAACGATGTGTAAAACATTAAGACACTTTACTTCATTCTTCACTAAAAAACAACATTTATAATTTGAGTAAATGATTTTTTGATACTAAAATGCCGCACTTCACAATTTATCGCAGTTGCCATTAAAACACAAACCAATGGAATATGTTGTAAAAACAATTGCTTTTGTTCCAGTTAAAAGTTTTAAAAAATATAAATTAAAAGTAACAGTAACATTTGAAAGTAACCTTAACTGGCATAAACACATTGTATTCTATAGCACGGCAGCTTCAAAAAGCTTGGTATTTCTCTTTCGAGCCAAAAAGTATTTTTCCCTTCTAATTTATACACTTTATATGTGTCCCAAATCCGACCTCCCTTGGAGTATTGTTCTCATATCTGGGGCATGGCATGTCCCCACAGCCCTAAGCATTCTTGGATTCTATTCAAAGAAGAGCTATTCGTCTCATTAATGATCCTTCACTTACAGAAAGGCTTCCCTCTCCTGCCCATCGTCGGGCTGTGGGGATCTATCGCTTTTTGATAGGTACTTCCATGGCTTCTGCTCTGAAAGAATTGTCCAGTATAGTTCCTCCACTTACGGTTCCCAACAGAGAAGCTCGTGGTTCCGCGCGTATGCATCCCTGTACGTCCGAATACAAGAAATTGTTTTTACAACAAATTCTATTAGTTTCTGTTATCATGGCAACTACGATAAATTGCGACGTACGCCATTCAGCATCAAAAAGATAATTTACTTACATGTTAATTGTTGTTTCTTAAAAGAAAATAAAGGAAAGTGTCGTAGTGTTTTACATCGTTGGATTCGCTTTAAAATATTGCATTTGGACATATTATGAAAAGTGATACGGTCCTTATTCTGGTTTTTCAGCTAGTGAAAAACAGTAAAAAGAAAGTTTTGGAGCCTCTAGTAAAAAAGTTTAAAAAGATAAAATCGATTTCGTATTTTTCTGAAAGTAAGGTAAAGTATGAGGAGTGATTTTAGAATGATCATGGCACTCTAGATGTAAAATAAAAATTTAATTTAAAAATAACATGTGACCAAAATGTGCTTTTAAAAATATTGTATTCCGACTAAAACGGATCTAGAAGAATCAGAAAACAAAAACATACAGGGAGTCCCATTTAAAAATCAAAAGTTCCAGTCATTTTCGGTAAACCGGAAGTCGTTAAAACCTTTCACATACACCTAAAATTGCTTTTCGTTAGTCTAACAATCCTACCAAATTGCATTAGTATCGATAAAGAAATAAAAAAATGGTAGCCGGAAAGTTTTTGATGGCAAAAACCAACAACGAACAGTATAATTAAAAAAATGTTTGTATTTTTTTTTAATACATATGGTGAGTTTTTTTTTCGATGTTTAGTAAAGGTATCTTTGGCTTTTGACGGCAGTACTCCAATATACCTGCCGACAGCAATAAAACTGCGGATCAGTAGGTATTAAAGGGCAGAACATCAGGGACGGACTCTAATAATATAAAGATTTATAATTTATTGTTTATTTAAGTAGGTATAATCTTAAAATTGCATTAAGAAATTAAATATATGCAAAGTTTTAATAATTATAAATAACTTTATAACTATATTATCTATACGTACCTAATTACATTTTTATCTAAATAATACAAAGATTTATAATTTATTGTTTATTTAAGTAGGTTTAATCTTAAAATTACATTAAGAAATTAAATATATGCAAAGTTTTAATAATTTTAAATAAATTTATAACTATATTACCTATACGTAATTACATTTTTATCTAAATATCTAAATCTAATTCGGTTTCACTATCAGAGTCATCGTTGAGATTAATTACAATACGATTTATGTTGTTTTGTACAGAAATGTAAGAGTCCTCAATTTTTATAATGTGCTGTACTGAATTTTTTCCAGCTCTCAACTGGTATATTAGTAATTACATTTTTATCAAATTTATAACACTGGGACTTAAAGTAGGTGTAACATTTTCTGCTCTGATCTTTGATTTTACTTGGTTTCACAAATGTTCTATAGGGTTAAACATACAGTGATACAGGAAGATCGCAAGACAGTATGCTTTTTCTTTCTGTTATATTCTTCACTAGTAATAATATCCCCTTATCGACGATATTGAAGTTTTTATAAGTAGACAGGTTTTTTAAAGCTTCTTGTTTAATACGTCCCCATACTGATTAAAGTTTCATACACATTTTTTACAACCTGTTTTTGCATCTAATGACAAATGATTTCGACGCGACATAGTTATATGTATTCCCGTAAAACAACTTTTTCGAAACGCACAGTAAAAACGGTTATTCAACACCACAACTAAAATATTAGCAGAAATATTTATATAAATTGTCAAAACTCAAGAGATATTTATACCTGGCCCACCCTGTCATTATGAACTCATAGGTTTGCCCAATGACAATAGGTCATAAATCATTAAAGGTTTATTGGCGTATTGCCCGTCAAAAAGCCAAGCGATATACTTTGAGATACACTATACCTAGGATGTTTTAGCAGCAGCGGGACTCCGTGCTCTATAGAATTCTACACCTCGCTTTCCATCGTAAATTTCTACTCGAGAAGTCGATAATTGCACTTTTTAGTACTCTGTGTCACAATAAACTAAACATCGGAAATGTTGGTAAAATGTCTATATGTGTACTAATACCTCTGTTTAACTGTGCAAGATAAAAAGGACACACATAGAGCTATTGCGAATCAATTTACGGAATATCGTTAGTGAAAGAAATTAGGGTTTTTAATTAGTGTTGTTAACACGGAACAAAAAAGAGTTAGTTTTTAATCGATTTTAATATAATTTTATTTTCTATAACTCTTGAGTCAATTTTGCACTATAAGTAGCGGTTGTCGCATTATGGATGCTTCCTTCTTTTAAGTAATTTTTACAAATTAATAATGAAACCTTTTCCTTAAATAAATAGCTATCAACGTTTCCTCACTGTAAATAATTTAAATCAGTACCCAGCAAAAAATATATAAACAATTTATCTAAATCCAAAAAAATTAATAACAAATTAGCTTTATTCAGATGTGAATCTTTGCAAAAATCAATGTCACATTGCAGCATTGTTGGACAGTAAACACCATAGCTAGTACTAAGGTTATATTTTTCTATTATTGTAAAAAAAGAAATAAAATATTTTTTTTCTTTCTAATAACACAAAAACAACCAAATAAATCATAGTAACCTAACATAGCAAACTTATTTTAGGGTTAAATACGACTTTTTAAAATTTTGGTAGAATTCGACACGTTCGGAGACCTCGCTTATAGTTGACCAATTTGATCGACTTCAAGCGTAAGGCTTTCTTTAACACAGAGGCGTCAGAGGAGGTAAAAAGAAGTCGGTTTGCCTCAATGCTACAGTACCACGGAGTCCTGCTGCTGGTCTAATTGAATTCTGAGATCGGCATTTCTGTTGCCAGATTTATCAGGCTTCGTACTACACGCATACTTTTTGTATCTTTCAAAATTGTTTTAAGACTAATTTTTATAGCCCTGTTTAAAAATAAATGTAACTGTACATCTGTTGCTTAAACAGCAAATACTTTAATTTTAATAACATACATTTGGGTAGAAAAAATGTGATATTATTTACTTTCATCAAAAAAGTCACAATTTTTTAGGTAATTTTAAATAACTCTAACCCACCGAAATAATTGTAGAATGAAAGAACATATTTTATTTTTAAAATGCTATATTTTAAAACTAAATTTTGTAATTAATAAATTACATTTACATAGCTCTTTTTTGCAAATGCTTAGACCAAGCGTGCAAAACACAATAAACGACTCTACTAACTATAAGTGTATATTAGAGCTATGTAGTGGATAAGCTGTCATGTGCAAGTCCAGAGAGTAAACTGCGAGAAGCGATTAATTTTGCAACTCATACGGTAAAGGTATTTCAGAATAAAGCACTGTCTAGAACAAGCGTAAAAAACGTACTTTTGAAATAGAGAAGCATAAAAGCGAGTTTCATACCTTTACATGGAGCACTTTTAATTAACAAAAACACCAAAAAAATCTATTAGGGGAAAGTGGGAGGCTTCATACACTTTTTATATTTTGCTTTCTGGAATGCCGTGTTTTAGGTATACCTCTTTTAATTTATGATACACTAGTAGCTTAACTATTTTATATTGTAGTAGAACCTTAATATTATTGAAAATCTACATGCGCGTGTTTCCATAAGACTTTTACAAAAGAGCAAAATGTATGAATGTACCCCATTAGTGAGGTACATTCATACAACCGAAGGGGCCCATTTCACATCACTATTAATTCATTATAATTATTGTTTGTTATGGTTTTATACCATACTTTATATAAAAAAAAACAAATACATTTTTATAACATACAAAACAAAGAGTAAAATTCAAAATTAAAAAACAGTTTTTATCCAAATCATGTTAATGCCTATTTTAACATCACAATAGTTTCGTCATATGAACATAAGTACCGATTAGTAAACAGAGGTTAAAAAGGTCTTTACGTTACATGTATGGTTATCTACCAAAGACACTTATTAACATTCTTTATTTTAGTCTGTTATATTTATTAAAACTAACAATTTCAAAATGTAAAAAAATATTTTGTTTATACATTATTAATTATATCAAATAAAAACTCTGGTTAACATAAAGATACATTAACTTACAAAACCTAGAATTAATATGCCTATGTTATTAACAGATTATGACCTAAGATGTGTGGTAATATCATCACTATGTCTGGTAAATTAACTGATCCTTGACATCCAAAGGCACTAAGTTCATAAAGTACCCTTTTTTTCCGTAAAAATGAAACCATTACTTCAGTTAAACTACTTTATATAATATTTATAACTATAATCGTCTGTGTAACAAAAAATAGCAGTTAAAAAAATATTCATAAAGGGCCAGGAGTACATTTATACAGTATGAATGTGCCCCATATACTTGTGTATGAATTTGCCCCATCACATGCTAATTAATGAAAAAATATGAAATAGAAAAACCGTCTTCATCTATATTAATTTACACATTAAATTAGTGCCTTTATATTATTATAATTAGGATTAAATAGCAATAACTAATCCAAAAATAGTAACTGGCCATAAAATATGCCAAAAGTTGTACACTCGATCCTTACCGCGCCGAAAATTCTGAGGCTTTACTAGTCTCTGTAAACATACATAAAAACTGTGCACACCCAACTTACGTTACTATTTTTACTTTCAGTGCTCCAGCTTCAGGATCAAACTCAATGTATGTAGGTGCCCCTTTACAGAATCCACCCCACATTCCCCCCTACATTGGTTTAAACAAATAGGCCTTTTTATTCAGTTAACTAGTTTAAAAAAAAAACGTACCTAATTTGTAATTTTCTAATGCAAAACAGGGTGTCCCACCGAGAACTGCCGCGAATCGAGTTTCTTAAAAAGTACGCATTTGGAAGAATTTTAAGAATTTGGTAACATTATAAAGTCAGTGGGGGACATACAACTAAAATATTTTGTCAGCTCTACCATTTGTCAGCATGTCAACATCCTTATTTTAAATGGAACACCCCATATAATATTTATTTTTTAGATTCTGCGTAAAATTTTTGAACCTAATTTATGAATAATGTTCTATACCTAAGTCCAACCGTTTTTTGACTTATTTTAAATTGTCTGTCCAAAAATGACGTTTGCAAGCCATTACATAACCATCAATTTCTTCTAAATAAAAGCCTTTATTATGGGGTTGGGGTTGGATTTCTTGTGTAAATAAAAAAACTTCCATTAGTAGACTGTGTCAATATTTTTACAATTAATAAATGCAGAGTGGCCAAAAAAATATTCGTTAAAAATTATCACGACAAAAATCCTAAAAGTCAATTTTTTCAAATGGAAGCCCCAATCTGGTATACAGACGGTTCAACAGACCAAGGAGTTGGAGCAGGTATATATGGGGACAAACCAAGGACGAAAAATAAACTTGGGTCTCGGACAACACCCTACTGTGTTCCAGGCCGAAATTGTAGCCATAGAACAATGTGCTAGGAAATCATCAGAAGTGAGCTATGAGGATAAAAACCATAGTAATCTATTCGACAGCCAGGCAGCCATCAGGGCACTCTAGTTCATGCAAAATCAGCTCCAAGCTGGTGCGGGACTGCGTAATTGCCCTGGAAGAGGTGGGTGCGTCCAACAAGCTAACCATTGCCTGGGTACCAGGACACGAAGGCCACGAAGGCAATGAAGAAGCTGATAAATTGGCAAAGGAGGGGCTGCAGGATAATGGTAGGTCCTGAGCCCTACTGTGGTATTCCATCATGCCAGGTAAGGTCATCCATTAGATCATGGATTATGAGGGGAATCACAAGACTGGTGGAGGAGAACACCAGGACAGCGTCAGGCGAAAGTGTTCATCAAGGCTTACTCGCCAGAATTTACAAAAGACCTTCTGAATTATAACCGGAAGGCAGTAAGAATAATAGTGGGTCAACTGACAGGTCATTGCAGACTGAATAAACACCTGGAACTATGGGCCTGGCAGAAGAAAACCTATGTAGGTTCTGCCAGGAGGAGGAAGAAACCGCAGAACACGTATGGTGCTACTGCGAAGCCCTTTGTCGTCTGCGGTTTGCAAGGCTGGGTGAAGAAAAACCTAAAGCGGCAAGATATACCAAGGGGCCAGTTTCAAGCTTGTGGAGTCTGATTAAACAGACCGGCTTGGATAGCGTGCTCTAACCTATGGACGGAGGACACACAATAAACCTGAGCAGGTTGCAGTGTTAGAGGATATGCAATCCACCTCCTAATCTAAATCTAATCTAATCTCACCATAGATAATTTTAAAGAGATTTTAGAAAATACCACGTTTGATATGTCTATCTGTATATAGTTTATAAAATATAGTCATCCGAATCTGTAAATTATTAATAAAATTATATCTACAGCTCTAAGCTATTAGCACTAACTTTAGTGTTGAAGATAAAAAATCCAGGTCTTCTATTTTTTAGAGATGTCAAAGTCAAAAACATATTTTAATTTATTTCAATAATTCCTAATAGTCTAAGACCCGGCATTTAGAAAATATACCCTCATCTGTTAATTAAATGAAATAATATTTTATGCAGATTTTAATGTAGTGAAAGCAAGTAAACAACATCTGCCAGCATAGCTCTGCTACAATTAATACAAATCACATCATTGTTGATTTATTTATATAACATTCTTGCAACTAATGGATCATGAAAGAATAGTCATTTTAGTTAAGAGGTCTGATTTATCAATTGAAATATGGATAACATAATTTTGCTAATAGAAAAGAGAATATAAAAATAGAAAAAAAAAATGTTACCCAGTGCGAGATACGAACCCAGAGTGTCGACAAGGCAATTGCTAAATGCCGCTACCTAACCAACTAGGCTATTTCACCGCTGATCATTGGTTTATGCAATTAACATAAAGGTAACAATTATAATAAATTAACTATTAATTATTTTTAAGAAAAAAAATATTTGAGTGGAAGTTTACTGTTTCTTTTGTTGTCTTAGAGCTTGGCACTGCTCATAAATTGTTTTAACAATGATATTTGTCATTGGCTTGTTATATTTTATAGAAAATTTGATGTCTTATGTTTTTTTTTTGTCAGGAACAAATATAACATCTGTTCCATTCCTCACTGTACTCCCGCACCTCGATATACATATTAGGGGAAAGTGGGGAGGCTTCATACAGTTTTTTTAGAGTATTTTTAAGTCGTGGAAGCCGTGTTTTAGGTATATCTTTTTAATTTATGATACACTAGTAGTTTAATCCATTTCATATTGTAGAACCTTAATATTATTAAAAATGTACATGCACGAGTTTCATAAGATTTTTACAAAAATAAGAATGTGTGAGGAATGTACCCCATTAGTGGGGTACATTCATAAAACCGAAGGGTTACATTTCACATCACTATTAATTCGTTATAATTATTGTTTGTTATGGTTTTATACCATACTTTTGGGGGAGCTTGAAATAAAGCGACTTGTTTCAACTATTCAAAACTAAACTCTATTCTTAATATTAAAATAATATAATTACATTGGCAGAAAATGCTTACATACTAGAAATTACAAATTAAACATATTGCACATATTGTCCTACATATACATGTTCGGTGAACTGCTATGAACTCTAATTGGGTTAATATACAATATGTTAAAACCTCAATATTATGAATAATTATAATCCCAAGAATAATTATAATAACTTAAATTTACCCTTATTATGCTACACCTCCTAAAAAATAAAAAAAACAAGAAAAAAATGTTTAACCTATTTATCATAAAACAATTTCGTTCTATTTTTATGGACTTCTACTATTTTATTACCTATCTTAATTAAAACATTAGGAGTCTTGTCTTCAAGAACAATAAATGGGCCTTTAAAAATTGGATCACTTTTATCGCCAGAATTATTTCTAAGTAAAATTTTATCTCCAACTTCGTAATTTATTAATTTAGTATTTTTTTTATCGAAATAAACCTTTCTTTTCTGTTTTGAGTGTAATAAATTATTTTTAGCGTCGGACCAAGCCGTTTGTAATCGGTATTTTAACTCAGAAGGGTAATCGTCAAAATTGTAAAGTGGGTCAATTTTATTAACAATATTGGATGGTAAATTACATGTTTTCCCAAACACTAATTCATAAGGTGTATATTTTGTTTCAGTGTGTACACTATTATTGTATGAAAAACACCAAAATTGAAGCCACGAGCTCCAAGATTCTGAATTTTTAGCTGTTTGTATTCGCAAATATGCGTTTAGATGTTTGTGAGAGTTTTCGAGAGATCCCAAAGTTTCGTGATGATATGCCGTAGAAGACAGTTGTTTAATTTTCAAAATTTTACACGTTTCTTTTAAAGTTGAGCACACAAATTCAGTACCTTGGTCAGAAACTATACGTTTTGGAATACCATATCTCAAGATAAAATTATTAACAAAACTTCTTGCTAAACTTGTTGATTCCTTTGTTTTTAAGGGATAACACTCCACAAACTTTGAAAGTTCACATTGTAACGTTAAGACATACTTATTACCTTCATTATCCTCTTTTAAAGGACCAACTATATCTAAATAAATGGTTTGAAATGCTGAAGATGCCGTTGTCGTGACTGACATTGGTTGAATATTAGGCCTAGAGTGTTTAAAACGTTGACAGTCATTACAACGCCTAACGAAATCTTCAACATCCCTATGTAAAGTAGACCAAAAAATAATATCGTTTAATATTATTATACATTCTATTCATTCCAGCATGACCTCCGGTCGGCAGGATATGAAAATCATTAAGCACTATTTTCTTTTCTCTAAGTCAGTTATTTTCTGGACGTCCTTAATTATACATATTTTAAAACATTGTTTTTTCACTTCTAATATATTATCCATTATATTCTTTATTAATTGCGCATTTTCTTTATTTTTTATAATAACTAATTCCGAATATTATATTTTTTGCATATTGCATTTAGATCTCTCAACGATGTATCTTGTACGAGCGCCGATCGAGAATCTAAACTATGCTTTATATAAATTATTTTTTCTTTTTCAATAAATATAAAGTTGCCTAATTGCAAATCAATTGCTTGTTCCTTTATGAATTTTTCAAAATCTTCGCCTCAAAAGAGAACTTAATTCATAAGAGTCTTTTGGACGTTTTAATAGTTCTACAACTCCAGGGTGATCAAGCCTGTCGTTAAAAGAATTATCAAAATCGACCTTTATTCTCAGTCTGATTTAGAGTTCTACTCTTGTTGTCGAGTTATGGCAAACATTGTCTGCTCGACTGTTTTTGACATATTTTTTAATTCTTCACACGAAAGTTCTATTCGCGATAGTGCATCAGCAGCTACGTTACTCTTTTACCTTTATATATTTTATATCAAAGTCATATTCCTCGATAAGTAACCTAAACTTTGTGAGTCTACTGGATGGATTAGCCATACCAAACAGATATACTAAAGGACGATGATCTGTATAAATAACAAATTTCCTACCGTATAAATAACAAGAAAAATGCTTAATTCCAAAAACTATGGCTAATAACTCTTTTTCTATTGTAGAATATAGTTTTTCGGCTTTATTTAAAACTCTACTCGCGTAAGCTATAGGCATGTCGTCATTATTCGAAAGAATCGCACCCAGGCTATGACCTGAAGCATCGGTTTTTAAAATAAAAGTATTATCTGAAGAAAAGTTAGGATATTGTAAGACAGGAGGGTTAATTAATGCTGTTTTTAATTTTTCAAAAGATTGTTGACACTCAGGAGTCCATTTAAACGGAACATTTTTTCTAGACAAATAATTTAAAGGTACCGCAATTTCAGCAAAATTTTTAATATATTTTCTATAATAATTAGCAAAGGCAACAAATCTCCTGGCACCATTTGAATCTGTGGGTACCGGATATTCCTGAACAGCTTTAATTTTTTCAGGGTCAGGTAACACCCCTTTAGAAGACACTACATGACCTAAATACAAGAGCTCTTTCTTTAAAAATTCACATTTGTTCGGGTTTAATTTTAAATTTACATCCCTTAATCGTTGTAATACCTTAACTAAATTTACATTATGTTCCATTAAATTTTTACCAAAACAAATAAGATCATCTAAGTAAACGAAACAACTATCATAATTGAGCCCAGACATTGCGATTGTCATAGCTCTAGAGAAAGCGTTAGGGCTAATTTTTAGTCCCATGGGGAGACGAGTCATTTGGTATTGTCCTTTACTGCCTACTGTAAAAGCTGTATATGGCCTACTAGATTTATCTAATTCTACCTGATAATAGCCTTGAGACAAATCTAAATGTGAAAAATAAGTAGCGCCAGATAACGAGTCAAGAATATCAGTTATACAAGGTAAAGGCCATTTTTCATCTTGTAGCTGAGAATTACAACCCCTATAATCTATAACAACTCTAAAACGTTTATTACCGTTATTATCAACTTTTTTGGAACTAACAAAAGAGGGGACGACCACTCAGATTTTGCTTCTTCAATTATGCCGTCCTGTAACATTTTATTAATTTGTTTATCTATTTCTTGTTTTTGAGAAAATGGTAACCTATATTGCTTTTTGTATACAGGAGTTGCATGTGGCTTTAAATAAATTTTTTGTTTATAAATATTAGTGGTTGTTAACGGATCGTTATCTAAAAGAAACACGTCAGAGTATTTAGCACATATTTTTGTAAAGCAAATTTTTTCTTTTTCTTGTAAGTGATTTAAATTTAATAAATTTAATAATTTTTCCACTCTATTAACGGAACAATTATCGTTAGACCCAAAATTACATACATCATAATTTTCAAGTAAATCAATTTTTGGTTTTAAAATTTTTAAAGTAACATCCTGATCGCGCACATTTAGAATTTTTACTGGTATCTTATTCGATTTAGGACTAACTATAGCACTTGCTATAAAAATACCTTCACTTGCTTCATCAGCAAAAACAACAACACAGTCTTTAGAATGTTCGATATTAAAATATTTAATGATTTCGGTACGTTTTGGAATTATAGTTAACATCTCCTGTTCAGTCTGCATAGGTATTGATATTTTATTGTTATTAATGTAAAATGAAAATAAAATTGCTCAAAATCTATAGTTGCAAAATTATTAAGGAAAAAATCTAGTCCTATCACACCGTGAATATTATTGTCAAACGCATCAATCAGCAAAAAGGTATGACACACTTTTGTATCATTTACATTAAAACATATGTTTGCTGAGCCTTGCGAAATAAGAGAACCAGAGATTCCGTTTATTTTAATTGTTTCTGAGAAATTAACTTGTTGATATTTATTTTTATATGACTTTTAAAAATTACACTTATAGTAGCACCAGTATCCAACAAAAAGTTTAAGATTTTTACCGTGATAATCTACTGTTACAAAATTTAAACTACTTGATGTTGATAATCGATGGTTAGTTTTTCCTTTAGTCTCGAAAAACAATTGACCGGTATTTAAATTTGAACTAGTACCTGCACTACTTCCTGTGTGTTGCTCTCTAGAATTATTACGATTTTGCATAAAATAACCCCGCTGGCCATTATTGTGACCAACACGGCTACCTCTGCGATTATTAAAATTTGTTCTATTTACCGAGTTTGAATTAGGAAATTGTCGATTTTGCTGACTGTTGTTAAAATTACTATTTGTGTTATTTAAATAAGAATTATTATATTTAGGAAATTTTTGAAAAGAACCCTGAAAGCTTGAGTTACCTCTAAATTTGTTTCCCTATAAGAACCCCTATTAAACTTGTTAAAATTTGGTCTCATATGAAACATTTCTCTAGAAGCACCTAAGGATATTTCTTCATCTTTAGCGCCGCTGATGGCGTCGTTTAACGTTAAATAGTTTCGGGCTTTAATAATGGTTCGCAAATCATGATTATTTAATCCGTTTGCAAAAGAATTAATTGCTATTCTTTCATTAACGGGCCTCAAAATTTTCATGTTTTGCTCATTACCTTCAGCTTGTGTCAAGGTAAGATCAACTAATAATTCCTCAAGTGACCGTCCGAATTCATCAATAGACTTTGACTTTTGTTTTTCGCTATTTAATTTAAAAGATAACGTAGCAGCTGATTTTTTTGAAATAAAATGTGTTTTTAAATCCTGAATTAATATCGCGTTAGAAGAATAAGTTTGCTTTAGTCTAATTTTCGCATTTTCTGAAAGTCGCGTTTTTAATACATAGGTTGTTAATAAACTTTTTCCGTTATCATCTAAAAGAGAATCATACATTTCAATGGCATCTATTATTTGCTTAGTAACCGTTTCACACCCATTCATTACCGGAATTAAACCTGCAGCTGTTCTTAAATCAAATTTCAGACATCTTAAATTCTGGTTTAGAATCTGATGATGACTCGAGCTTAAGATCTTTTTCAGATACTGAAGGGTTTAAACGTAACTTATGTAATCTTTCTTCAAGAATACTATAAATGGCATCAAAATAATTATTTATCTCTTCCACAAACAATTTAACCCTATCTACAATTTTTGGTTCATGCAGTTCACTATTAAAATTTTCCCTAATATTATTAAACTCTAATTTTAGCCTATCTAACTTTTTTAATTTTCTTTCGGTTACCTCGCTACTACTTCGGTTTTCTGCGTTGTCTTTCTTCAAATTTCTATAATTTACTTTTAGTTCTTCCAATAGATATCTGAATTCATCGCTTTGCTTTGACATCCCATATATACCATTTATTAAAATTTATTTGTCCAATTCCATACCATAATTGTCTATATTTATTTACCATTACCCTAAAAAAATTAAACCACTTCTCTGCTTCTGGATACTTCTTTGCGGATCTTCCTTTCAATTGCTTTGTTGCAGCGAATAAAAATGCACCATCCCAGCAAAATGGCACCCAACACCAGCAAAATTACTGTTAAAACGTCTTGAATGGATCCAAATTTTGTCGAGTTTGTCTGGCCTCCACTATTACCAGCTTGTGCAATTATGACTTCCTCCTTTGACGGTGCTGATCCCATTTTTTATTATTATTTTACATTTTCCATAAGTTCTTATGCAGGATCGCCATGTGATAATGGTGCTTTTGGGGGAGCTTGAAATAAAGCGACTTGTTTCAACTATTCAAAACTAAACTCTATTCTTAATATTAAAATAATATAATTACATTGGCAGAAAATGCTTACATACTAGAAATTACAAATTAAACATATTGCACATATTGTCCTACATATACATGTTCGGTGAACTGCTATGAACTCTAATTGGGTTAATATACAATATGTTAAAACCTCAATATTATGAATAATTATAATCCCAAGAATAATTATAATAACTTAAATTTACTCCTTATTATGCTCCATTTTTATAATCTTTTTTAACTCGTTTGCTATTAAAGTTGTGAAAAAAACTTTAAATAGGTTAACTATGTAGTTTTTCTGAAGAATATTGAAGTGTCAATTAGCTTTCTCTTTTATTGGTTAGTTTTTAAGAGAAGATTACCCAACCTATGTTTTTTCTTATAGAACACCCGTATATTTTATCTGTATTTATTAAGCTCTCTTTCAGCTTTTCAAAAATATCTAATCATAAGTGTGTATTTTTATTTAGGGTTTCACCGAGAATTAACATTTTCCATAAATTTTGCGTTTTTATAGAAGGCCATGACTGAAAATGACAAGACAGTATTTTCAGTACCCACATTTTTTTGGTTCCGCTATCCCAACTTAATATTTTATTTAAAATCAATTTTTATATTCTTAATTTATTTAAATTAACCAACCTTAACCAATACGGTACTGACTCAACGTCCTTTAAACGGAAAAGCGGCGATACATTCACATGATTCTGCCCGAAACTTCGTTTGGCGCCAGGCGAGTTATCCCTTCGATTTGCTTGCGCACAAACTCATTTTTCGCCCATGAATTGTAACATTTGTTTCGCGCAGGTAACAAGATTGGCTATCCATCGAGATCAGTGATCGCAACAGGCAAACACCCTACAAAATATACGGTATAATTGACGGGTAAAAGAATATTTAAATATAGTCATACGCCCATAATGAGCAGGACCTCCTTTATTTTAACCACAAATTATCAGAATACCCAGATGCGAAACTAAGCGTGTTCCTTAAAATCTCTCACCACCATCGTCTCTCCCACTGCGTGGTGGATATACACCCCACGATTTAGTACGTGACCTAATGCTCATCTAGGTGTCAGTTAGTCCCATATTTTTGTTGGTATAGTTCGTGACCATAAGTTAGTTATTGTGTTTAGTTGTTTGTGAACTTTTATATTTTATTATTAAAGTGTTATATAGTGTCTTGTTAAATTTTACTGTTTATATGGAATAGGACATTTAGTATTTCCATACGGGAGTATCACTTTTGATCCAAAGAACCACTATTATTTTAAGAGCTATTTACCATAAATACAAAGCTTATACAAATTACTTAGATATGTTACTAAAGTTATTGATATTAATCAGCATGTGCCTTAACAAAGGAAAATAATTTTTTTATTTATAGCCGCACTACCATTTAAAAGGCTATATTTCAAATTTAAAAAATGAGGTGTTTTTTCAGTATTTTAAAAATTACATACTTTCAAATAAAAAATACAAATCAATTATGTTTGGGTATTACTAAGGCACGATCTGCATTGCTTTAAAAGATTGTGTCTGGGTTTCTTTAGAAACTTGTGTTACTCGGCTTTCAATTATTCTGTTTCAATCCCCAGTTACACAAAAACTTTTTAATACACAATTAAGCTAAAAAAAGGAATACCATTAATTAATTTAATAAGCAGTTTTTAGGCAAGGTTTTTTTTTTAAATGGCTTTTTGTTAAACATTCTAAACCCCCATTAGTTTAATCGTTTTTAAAAATGTTTTGTGCAACCAGGTATAGACATTTTATTACAGGTTGATCCAAACGTGACCTCTACTAACAATATTTTGCCGTTCAAAGAATGGGTAAAATTTTTAGTTTGTAAATTCCCAATTAGTGTATTATTCTTTTGTTTCGTTTGCCACACATAAAAAAAGCTGCATAATTAGTTACTATAAAAGTCTATCTGTCCTTAGCGCCTTGGTGCGGTTTAACCTTTACAAATTTAAAATATTACGATCCATACATTGGTGCAGATGTTCCATTTATTCTTTCTCAAGGTCATAGAAACAAGTAAGCGTAATTTGCCGCACTTTCGCATCTGTATATTCTGATAATTTGTGTTTTAACCATCAGACAGTAAACATGTAAGGTAAACTTTGTTGAGATAAGCGTTGTTTAAGTTATTACCCAAATGTGTCATAACGTAATAGTAATTAATTAATTAATTGGCCTCAAATCAAACCACTAATGCACTACACACATGGTAATTGGTTCATCATTAACACTTTGAACGATAAATAATACAAGGTAAGCGTTAATAGTAGGGCTTTCAAAAAAATGGTTTAAACATTTATTTAATTTAGTTTTGAAAAAGCACTTAATTTAAACTTTATTACTAGAACTACTTACGCCCAGTTCTACAAAGCAGGTTCACTGAAAAAAATCCGGTAAATATTCATGCAATTCTAATCTACACAGTTACAATGTGAGCACTATAGGCCCCAGGTACACGTTGTAGTAAAACTCGCTTCGGTTTTGTAGCAAATAATGTGTAGTAGTATTTAATACTTTTGTAGCAGAACTTCGTGTTACCGTACAGAGTGATAAAGCATAATTGTAAAACGTAATAATTTCCAAATGTGGCAAAATGTGCTATGCCTTCTGCTAATCAATGCTACAATTTTGCAGTATCTATCTTTGTATATGTCTCATCTAAGATTCACGCGAGCGGCAAGACATGCGAGAGCGATCGCGGTCGGATGTCGGATTGTAATATCCATTCCAGATTCCCACTAAATAACTATCAGACAATCGAAAAATAGTTAAATTTTACGTTTTACATTTTGCAATACTTAGCATTTTGAGAAAGGCAGCATTTCTTTGA
The DNA here is from genome assembly GCA_014170235.1 of Listronotus bonariensis. NCBI lineage: Eukaryota > Metazoa > Arthropoda > Insecta > Coleoptera > Curculionidae > Listronotus > Listronotus bonariensis. Next base: position 85,623 of record JACEGR010001739.1, on the reverse strand, counting down.
ATTTATAAAACAACTGATAGTTGATATCAGCAATAATGTGAACGTCCGCTAAAATAGTAGTTACTGTTGCTACAAAGTATTATCAATGAGCTCTGTCAATTATTGCTCCAATCATATTGTAAAATGATAGAAACAAAATCATTTACCATTAAAAAGGTTATTGAGATTTACCACATTTTCAATACTACTATAATGTAGTCAAGAATCATATTTGGTTACCGTTGTTAGCTACCATCATTTACTTACAAAACTTTAGGACTCGTTGATTTTCATAACAGAAAAGTAATGACAAGAATTATACTTAGAACGTCAATAATAAATATATTCCTGGTTAGTTCTCTTAGTAAATAGACCAGAACTAACCAGAACTAACCACTGCCGTTGCCCAAAACCTGATAAATTATTATTAGGTAGTTTTCCAGGGTGGAGAACATAAATGTGAGGGAGCCACCTGCAGTGTTTCGCTTATGTTTAAAATGCGACAACTTTTTTATACCCTTGTATTATAGCTTCAGTAAAGAATTTGTATTCTACCAGATTATGTTACCAAAATAATGTATACCTAGTAAATATCGCTACCAGCAATCGTTTAGAACTTTTTGATCAGGTTTTATTCAAAGCAGTACTGCAGGGAAAGGGGCCCCCAGGAGCCCAAGAAAAAGAAAGGCCTCTTAAAGCTGGGTTATTTGCTGAAGTTGGCGCCATACGTAAAGCTTGTTTTTTTGGTTGTTGCCTGCTCACTTCAAAATCACTTTCTGCATACAGTCTTGGTTTTATTAATCCGTTAATATATAAAATAGCAACAATTATATTTTTGTATTTGGGATAATAGAAGGTAATCATGAAAAATAAATACAAGCTTCCTACTGAAGGCTTAAATTTAGCTTGCATTTGCCATTTTAATGACCATCATTTGCCTACCTGTATACAAAAATATAATCGTTGCCTTGTTTCACTAAATGTTGCCAAATTAGAAAAACCTAATTAAAAAAGTCTTTGGGGTAAAATATCAACAAATAAATTAGGTTACTCTTAAAATTGGATTATATTTTACTCTTCTTCTCGTTACTAAATTACTAATAGAAATGATTTTTTACCATTACAGTCTATAAAATAAATTGAAAGAATAACGAAAAGATATTTTTGTGGACTATTTTCTAACAATAATTAGTATTAAATGAACAAATATGCAAAATCTTAGAAACGCATAAAAAGTTGCTGTGAAGATGCTTTTACAAAATTTAAAATTAAAAAAAAACAATAAAAAGATATAAAGAATTAAAGAAATTGCAAGAAATTAAGAAACATGCTGTAGCGAGTAAACGACCCAAGATAGCCAAATGCGGCTTTCACCAGTAAGTTTGGCTTGAAGATTGAGCATCACAAGCAGGGGTCAGTTTTTTTTTTGTAAAACATAAAAAAACATGAGTATAGCTATAAAAAGCGCCGAATTAGACTCACCCTGTACATACTAAATAATAACTAGGTTAATTATCAAAAGCTTGTCATACTTTAATAAATGGTGTTTTCCTGACATTATTTTATAACATTTATTATAACAGGGTGTCCGGGAAAACGTGGAAATCTCTCGCACACGTATGGAACAGATGAAAATAACACGACAAGTTCCTATATAAATTTTTCCGTTTAAGCTCACCTGCGGAGATATGATCCCCAAAGGGAGCAGCTAGAAATCGATTTTTCAGAATAACTTTTAAAGCGCTCTGTATAATTTCAAAATATTTTAGTACGATGCATTTAACTAGTAAGGCACCTCTAAATATAGTGCCCTTAAAACTTATGCCGCTTCTTTGTTTGCCAGGGACAGACTAGTTTTCTCACATTATTGATAATATTTTTTAAGCCCTGTATGGTGAAGACACAAAAATATGTTTTTGGGTAGTTTAAACCTTTTGCTAAAAAAGGTACTCTTGTTTGACATCGATAAAATGAGCTGTTTTCGAGTAAAAAATTATTTTAACAATAAGAGTTTATTTTTGCTTTAATAATACAATATTTTATTTAGTATTGAAGTCCTCTCGTAGCAGGTCAGGAATTTGTTGCAAATGTTATAAATTAATGTTTTTTTACTCGAAAACAGCTCATTTCATCGATGTCAAACAAGAGTAACTTTTTTTTAGCAAAAGGTTTAAACTACCCAAAACATATTTTTGTGTCTTCACCATACAGGGCGTAAAAATATTATCAATAATGTGTGAAAACTAGTCCGTCCCTGGCAACCAGAGAAGCGGACATAAGTTTCAAGGGCACTATTTTGAAAGGGTCTTTACTAGTAGTGCATCGTACTAAAATATTATCAAATTATGCAGAGCGCTTTAAAAGTTATTCACGAAAACCGATTTCAGCCGCCCCTTTAGGGGATCATATCTCCGCAGGGGGCTTAAACGGAAAAATTTTTATAGGAACTTGTCGTGTTATTTTCATCTGTTCCATACGTGTGCGAGAGATTTCTACATTTTTCCGGACACCCTGTATATTATTTTAAATCTCCTTGGTGATTTTTTTAATTTGTAAAGTCGGTTTAATTTATTTTTAAATGTTTACTCAAAAAGATATTATTTTATACTGTCAAACAACGTTACTTGGTATCCTCTTAAGCGAAAGCCATTAAATAGCAAAGGGCTTTAGATTATAGAATACTAATTAAATTTATTGTACCTAGTAGAGCTTTCAATATCACATCAACCCATGCAATTAATTTACATTAGATGAAATATTTTAGCTAATTTAAGTATATTATTTTATTATGATACCAAGCTGCTTTTAGAGAGTTAATAAATGTTTGGTTTGGGTGCTATTTATGAATTATGACAAATTGTAATTTAATTTTTCTTGCAGTTTTACGAGAAAATAAACATAGCCTGACTGACTAAATGACTCCTCTGCAACCAAATTTTTTAAATTTTGGTTTTATACTCTATTTTTTGCAAGAGACAGTAATAAAAATGAATCTCGGGACGGTTGAGAAGGTTTGTAAACCATAGGCGCACCAGTCTCTGTGCAAAGAACAGGTAGAAATACACCGAATTGCGTTAAATAAGGATTATAAATTTTATATATATTTTAGTATCTTTCCGTATGTGCAACTGAGTGGTTATAAATTGTTAGAGATGGTCAAAGTCATACAATGTGTTAAAAATGGCTTTCTTCAGAAACGCGCATGTCTCGGCCATTTAACTGAGAAGCAGATTGTTAAAAACGTATTCGATTATACAGGGTGCGGCAGAATGGACTCCACATTTGGGGTAGCAAATAAAAGTCTACTATAAAATATGAAGATAAAATTTCATTACTTATTTTCAAAAAGAGCACACTTTAAGGTTTTTATTAACTATGTTTTCAAAATTATATCGTGTAGTGACGGCCGTTAGCAGCGACACACATGCGAAGGCGTTCCTAGAAGTTCCGCATCACTTTTATCACCATGTCTTGAGGAATAGCAGCAGTTTCATCTCGGATCGCTGTCTTGATTTAGGAAAGTCAAGAACCAGTTGCCCTTAAGTTAGCAACCCATTTAAAATTGTTTTCCGGTCTGGAACAGAGGCATTCGGAGGCAGGAAGCGCGTACAAAATACTCTTTTCGACGCGGTGACACATTCGTCATTTTTGAATAATAGCTCAATAACAAATCCACGTTGGTCACCAGACCAAGACATAGCGCCTAGTAACAAACCTTATCAATCGCCCAAGCTGAATGTGACCATCCCCACCAATGTCCAACTCCCATTACCGATGTTCTAGCCTGATGAAATGTAAGAGTCCAATCTGCCGCACCCTGTATTAGAAATGATCAAAACTCTAATTTAACTAACCAATTTAAGTGTGGACGATTGTGTTCAAAAATGTGCGTTGATGACTGGGGTGGAAAAAGCGACAATTTACAGAATTTTTAAAGAAAAAGAGGGAGGTATAATATCCACTAAAAAGCGATGGGCACAAGTGAAAGGTGAAGTAGCCAGAAATAATACTACGTTTAAACTAGTAGATATAAAAACAACTATTTCAAATTGCCATATCTAATGCTTCCCCAGAAAACTGGAAAAAAGGGTCGAACATGTATTAGAAGTTAAAAATAAAATGTGGTCTTTGGATATAATAGTAGATACAACTGTTGAACCTCTAATTATTATACAAGTAGACTCATATATGACTCAAGTAGTGATAGTATGTCAGATATGGAAGAATGTGAATAACTAGATGTAGATTATGTAGCATATTTAATTAGGTATAGATTATATTTTAAATAATTATTTTTTGACTATGCATTTTTAATGTGTATTATTAAAATGGTTATTATTAACTATAATTATACCAACTGTACAATATTGATATACTATAAATTTTAAAATAATTTTTTACACATATAAAAGAAACAAGATTTTCGTTTTAACTAAACTGTTTAAAAAGGGTAAGTTCCGCAAAAACTCAAGCGCACCGCCACTGTCAAGGTTTTTATCACATTATTGCCACGTAAATACAGGTAAACATCTGTTATTCCTTTGTATTTAACCCAAGAGGTTGACGAATATTAGCACGGGGTCTGCCGGTCTAAAATTATAATGCCTTATCAGTACATTACAGGTAGAATTGAAGAAAAATATTTATACTCGGACTAACACAGAAAGCGAATTGCCATAAAATTAAATGATTTATTACTCTCTCTTGCAAAAAAATAGAGTATAGTTAGTTAGTTATTTAGAAGTCATGAGCATTTTATGTTGTTTAAGATTTTTATTTTCTTCAGTGGCGTCCAAATAAGATGTATGCAAGAGATTTTTAAAAAGAAAAAATCGATTGTCTGCAAAGTCGGTTTACTAACGATAGTTGAACGAGACAACGTCATAAAAAAATACTGATGGAATGGTTCCATTTTTTCAAAAGAAAATTAAACAACTTACACCACATTCACTTTTCACTGCACTTCCTACTTGACGAAAACATGTAAATGTATTATTGTATAGCAGGCGGACCGCTTAAAGTAGAAGAGAAACAGATGTCGAACGCGGAGGCCGATTGTGCTTCTTCCGCGCTCTTGCTTGCACTTCAAGCTTTAAATGGAACGCCGCATAAGTCATGTTTTTTGTGCGTGCAGCCGGCTTTATCGAATTATAAGACGTCATCACGTCAAAAATATAGTGCGCCATTGCTTTTTCCAAAAAATAATTGGAAAATTTATGTTTTGCCAAATCTATTTTTTTTTTTTCGTTTCATGTACGGCTTTTTGCTTTTATGGTGTTACAAAATTATTATAAACTAGGTGGACTGATGCCCTATTTTTATTTTTTAGATACAGGTGAGAAATTCCACCCTTTACTTGGACATCTAATAATTCTTACACAGAATCTTAGTAATTATACGTAGTATGATAATCCGGTCTTGTTTTTATTAATTCTACATTACTATATTACAGACCAAAAATGATGCTTTTAGGATTATATGTCTCCAAGAGAAATTTTTAAGTTATCGTTAAACTTTTATGTAAGAAATTCTTTTTTATGCTCAATGGCCAAGTCAATGACACTTTAAAAGTGTAATTTAAAAGCATCCCTTTACTGTTAAAAAGCCATTTTCAAAATATTTATTAGATGGATTTTAACATTGAGTACGTGCAAAAACGGCTGAAATCATCAGTCAACCCGCCGAAATTCTTTTTGATTCTCAGTTAGGACAATAACAAACCATTTTAAAAGTATATTCTGATACGGAATCTGCATTACGAGGGGTTGTTTACTGCGATCGATTTTTTCGAAAAAGTGAAAGCATTAAAAAATTTTTAAACTTTAATAACATAATTGAAGAAAAATGTAAACTGGGTTTCTTAAACACCAATCCAACTTTCTCAGGGGTGGCAGTTTTTTTAAACTAACTACATTTACATTAGATGTGGCTTGTCCACAGGGTGGTTCTATATTTTAGTATGATTTGTTATGTACAGTAGGAACTTTCTAAGCTATAAATTTGTTACAGAAAATCAACTATTTAAACAATTAAATTTTATTTAAAGCAAAAAAAAAAAAAAAAGGAAAATAATGGTTAATTTAACTAAATGAAGGCTTGAAAAAGGTAAAAGTCTTTGAAATCTTGTATCTAAATTCACCTTTTATAGTTTCTCAGAAAATGTGTCCAATTTGTACTGCACTTTTCATAAAAATTATTGAACAATATATTTCTTGAAAGTCTCAAGGCATTTTTTCTGTGTTGTGGTTTAATGTCTCCTGAGAATCCCTTCACTAAGACAGTAGGCGCTGTTTGCACAAACAGCTGGGGACATCCAGAAAGAAACTTTTTTTTGAATGAGAACTTAACTAAAACAATCCTGAAGCTCTTATTGTAGTGAGTTGTCCTTTTGACGTCTGTTAATTAGTGTTTGTAAACCCTATGTTACTTGTGGGAGCCCCAATACACTTTTGGGGGTGAAACTTTAAGAAAAAAACCTTACGTTTTTGTAAATTTAACCGGGAAAACTTGATAAACGAGTGAAGTCTTATTCTACAAATGAATTGTCAAAAGTAATTTTAGAGTTAAAAGTTAAAATAGAGGTGGATCTTCAGAAAGAAGAAATGGGTAAACCCAAAGTCAATTGATGAGATAAGGTCATGACATTCGCCATATTGGCTAGCGCGGCTGTGACGTCAAGTCGGGCCATGTTTGATTTTATGCAGATCAGTGGCGTAGTATTAGGGAGAAAAAAAAGAACTGTATGTTGTAAACAAAATTTATTGGATTATTTTAATAGGCATAACTTAAAACAAAAAACATAAATGTGGTTTAAATGTTGAAAATTAAAAGTTATCAAAGCGACGACAGGACGATGAGGTACCTGGCATAGCAAAACATTTTCCATGGTTCCGTAAGTCAAAAACCATTTTAAGAGCTTTGTATACAGGGTGTCCGCTAATGAATGGTACACAGAAAAACCACAGATATCTTATGCCAAAATATTAAGATTTAACCAAACATACCTAATCTCCAAAAGTTTATAACAAGGAAGATACGGGAGGTGTCATAGTAAAAAGAAGAAGTAAATTTATTTCGATAATTGTTTCCCCCTTTTAAAAATCTTAATAAAACGGTATCTAGGGGTTTTAAACATTAGCTTCTCAGATCGAATATTAATTTTTGTGTGTAGACTAGAGGGCGATGGGTACACTATTTATAATTCTCTAAAACTACCCATTTTTTGTTACTACTCTGTATGTATGTAAACTAGTAAGCTAGGCTAACTCTATGTTTTCTGCACAAAAAAGGTATACTTAGTAAGAATCGGTCTTGACAACCGTTTTTCCAGGTATTCCACGTTTTAGTTGTTCAGTATGTACCTTCAATAACATCGTATTAGCTATAATTACAACTGCTCAGATATAAATAGCTGATATCTAAAAACTCCTGGATACCGAGTTTTATTAAAATGTTTAAAATATATCAGAAATTATCGAAATGCATGAATAAAAAATATTTATATCCCTTTAACACCCCGTATCTTCTTTATCATTAACTTTTGGATATAGGTATGTTTGTTTAAATCCTAAATGGGTATTGTCGTATAAGAAATCTGTGGTTTTTCTGTGTACCATTAATTAGCGGACACTCATCTGTATCATATGTATATAAAAACACGAATGACTGAAAACTATTCGACTAAACACTATCAAAATCTCTAAAATAAAACGAGTCTGAACCAATAATATGTGAAGTCTCTAAACTTACCAAAAACATTAACAACTAGAAATCCTTGCAAAAGATAGAACGAAAATGAAAATGGCAAATTTCCACGGTTTTTACCAAACAAAGCTTCGACAGGGCACGACTCTGTCATCAGCTGATAATGCTACCAACTTTGAACAGAACTACCAACCAAAATCGTAATTCTCACACCCTCACGTCCCTGACAAAAGCTATTCCCGGTCTTGCTCATGTCTAAACCCCTTCTCATTAAGAAACTCTGGGGTAAACCAATAGAAATGCGAAATCAAATTAAAACAAATATGGTTTCCAAAATCTAAAAATCTTATTGGTCTACTAAAAGAATTAACATCTAGCCTGAAATTATTGTCGACTACTACTGAAAACCGCGACAAAGCATGCCGGTATCGCTGTGACGCATTTTTTTTCTTTGGACAAACCACGAAGGCAGAAAGCCTAAATACTAACGTACCGTGAGTGTCTTAAGCGAGGTAAGAGGGAGTTTGTTGAAAATTAACGGAGATACAGGATGTTGAAAAAAAAAATTAAAAAATCTTTTATCTGTCAAAACAATGTAATACCTAACTTATTTCCATGTAAATGTGTAAAGGCTTGCTTTGTTAATTTTAAAAATCAGTATTTTTTATTAAACGTATGTAAATGTCCTAAGTCGTTTTTCTCGAAAACCATTTATTTTAAGTTATTGCAACATAAGAAACTTTTTAAAAGATATTAGAATGCTCTTTTTTAATTTTATATTCAAATTAATAAAAATAATAAAACTAAAAAGTTCTAAGTCATTTTTCTACAGTAAAGGACATTTTAGGCCCTTTGGCATTGACTACTGGCATCAAATTATTAGGGTGAATACAAATCACCAGTGATATGTATGCAAAATTTAGCAAAAATCAGTACACTAGGGAAAAAGTTTTACCTTGCCTTGGCGCCCCCAAGGCTACTGCAATTGAAAGTGAGGCTTTACAATTTTATGGAAAAAACGAGTAAAAATAAATAGAAAAATAGGGTTTTAAGAGGTAAAAACTAAATATTGAGTACCACTTTACCACTTTTTTTTTTTATCTTTGGACAATCCACGAAGGCTGAGAGCCCAAATACTTAACGTACCATGGGTGTCTTAAGCAGGGTAAGAGGAAGTTTGCTAACACGGGACTTAAAAACATGAAGATTTGGGGGAAGGAAAGACCTCCGCTGGCAGCAAGTTCCACAGTCTAGAAACTCTAGGGATAAATAAACGAACGAAATGGGAAGTTCGAGCCTGTCCAATTGAACTGTATGGGGATGCATACGCGCGGCACCACGAGTTTCTCTGTTGGGAACTGCAAGAGGAGGGACTATACTGGACAATTCGTCGGAGCAGAAGCCGTAAAAGTATCTATAGAAGAGCGATAGATCTCCCACAGCTCGACGATGAGCAAGAGAAGGAAGTCTTTGAGTAAGTAAAGGATCATTAATAAGACGAACAGCCCTTTATTGAATGGCATCAAGAATGCTGAGGGTTGTAGGGGATGCCATTCCCCAGACATGAGAACAATATTCCAGAGAGGGTCAAATTTGGGACACATACAAAGTGTATAAATTGGAAGGAGAAAAATACTTTTGGCTCGGAAAAGAAATCCAAGCTTTTTGAAGCCGCGGTGGCTATAGATACAATGTGTTTATGCCAGTTAGGTTTATTTTCAAATGTGATGCCCACAAGGTTAAATGTGTCCTTGCTCAGCAAAAACCTGGCCACTCATAAGCAAAGGATGAGTGTTTGATGATTTTTTTCGCGACAAGGAACACGATTGTGTTTTGGATGCATTAAATTGAACGAGATTTTTGGCGCCCCAATCCAATATCAAATTGAGATCCTGTGAAAGAGATATCTGCATCGCTCTGCGTTTGCTTTCCAAGTCGGGTTGAGAGATTGGTTTGAGAACCTGAAAAGTGGAGTGAAGGGTACTATCGTCAGCATAACTATGAATGGGATTGGTTGTGGAAGAAAGAAGGTCGTTGATGTGAAGAAGAAACAAAGTTGGTGCTAGTACTGAACCCTGAGGCACTCCAGCACTTTGGTTTTAAACCAAGAATTGTTTGTAAAAAGAAAGAAAAAGTAGTAAATATAGGTTAGTTCTGGTTATTAAGTCTGATGATGAATATCTCGACAACGAAACGTGTCCGAAAAAAACTGCTTATAGATTAGTAATCAGCGCCCCAAAAACCCCCGTATACCAAATATCATTAAAATCAGCGATGTGTCAGGTTTGTAAACAATTATGTTTTAGGTGAATGTTTTTTAAATGTAAATAACAAACTACTTTTATTTTAGAAATAACCTTATTTATTAAATAATAATTAAAAATACACACATTTAACTTAGATATGTTTATTATACAGTTATGGTTAAAAAAATTAAAGTATATTTACACATTAGAGTACAGAAATAACAAGCACTAGCACAATTATTATCAGTTACAGTACTAACACAAGAGAAAAAACGGCACATTACAAAATACTGACGGAAAGCAGCACATCAAGGAATACTAATCGTAAAAATTCCACAATAAACTTCATTTAAATACATTTATGTTTTACCCATCTATTATTGATCTGTAATACCTTAGAAACGGAATATGTTATGATAGCAATAATACCTGCTATCACACCTAGGCATTATAAGCGGGCATTATGATAATGCCCGCTTATAATGCCCTAATGCGCTAATATGGAAATTTTATTGCCTATCCAATTTTATTTCTCTCACAATAAAGAGTTTATACAAAAAATAATTTTTCTTTAAACAATACTAAAAATTAAACTTTATTTCCAAAATAAAAATTTCAATTTTGAAATGTCCCGAAAATGTAGCTGATCCCACTATAGAATGGTCGGTGTTTTTTGTGATGATAGCAGCGGTGGTAGCACTAACGCTATTTTGTATAGAAGAACAGTCCATTAAAGAATTTTCTAAGGTATTACAGATCAATAATAGATGGGTAAAACATAAAATCAATAACTTACCAGTTCCTGAAAATATGCCATTAAAACGGTTTCGGTTATTTGAAGAATTGCGTTCGCATCTTTCCAAATACCAAATATGCCATACTCCCGATCATACTGTTGCCTTGATTTAACTGGCAAAAGATTTTCGGTCGCTTTTATGGCCTTTTCTCTTATATTTTGTGGAATTTCTTCCATTTTGAGCAAATCGTTAAATAAAAATGCCAACTGACTAACTGATAGAAACATCAAAAGTCAAACTTAACACCAGTCATTATCTACTTACGTATACAAGTACAGGTGCAACTTATTTTTTATATTGCGAATAAATAATGTAATTAGTCATTAATAAACTCTTTTTGGGTAAAACATAAAGCATTGTATGCACCACGAGCTTTACTGGACTGTAATGCCCAACAGGCCTAAATCTAGCCTTCAGGGCATTATAGTCCTAGTAACGCCCTTGATACATAAATAGCTATTTTGCAAGTTGTAAAATTGCCACACCAACAAACACAAAAATAATAAAATGTCATTTGTCATTTACTCATCACAGAAGATTAGAGGGTGCGTTCCGATATAGCCAAAAGGATTCCCTGGGTACATTCCTAACTTATAATGCTCCTCCATTTTTTCTTCCAAAGAACAAACTATATGCGATAAAAAGGTTATACTTATCCTTAAAAGTACAATCAAAGAATTTTTAATAAGTAAAAATATTTATTTGAGACTTTTTTTTATTAATTTCATTTTATTATTAATTTAAGTTCCGAATACGATCCATAAAACGTTTCATGTAGGTTCTAAAGAAACGTTTTTAATACGTTCATATAAAACGTTTTGTAAACGCTTTTTTAGTCATGGACGTTCAGACCTAAAAGGTACGTTTTCTAAATATTGTGTGTTATTAGGGTAATAAATACAGGGTGGTCATAAATAATCGTTAAAAACTATAAACTTTTTCCATTTAATATAAAAATTTAAGTGAACCAATTTAATAAACATAAAACAGTTATGCGTGACATAAAAATTAAAGTTTCTAAAATCCTGATTCTATAAATTTTAAATATCTTAGTAAAGTTATCTTATTACAAATATAAATCGCAGACGACCAGGTTTTTACGTGATATAAAAATAAAAATTGGTTTTTATATGTAATAAAATTTTCTTATCATAAAATCTAGGGTATAAAATATTCCAATAATTTATAATTCTATTAAAAGTAAGTTTGGCCATAAGATTGAAAATATATTATATGTGTTTAGTATGCAGGAGTGGAGTTTTTGCAACAAGCTTTTATTTTGATTAAAAATAAAAATATTTTAATAAATACGGTATGTACAAAGAAGGTACATAGTTTTTCAGGAATGTAAGTTATACTAACAATTATAACCTAGTTTTTTATGGTAGACAATTTTAAAGCTATCTTAGACAATGAGTTTTTACTCCCAGCGGATAACTTCATGCTGGCAACGCGACGAACCCAACTAACGTGCACTGGATGCCCCTGACTCTCTTTTCTAAGGCCACATTTAGGCTTAATTGCTCTGTGAACCAAAAAAGAGAAAGAGGAGCGTCAGTACCGATTGGGGCTCGTACAGCGGCGAAGTGTGTGTCAAAGGATGACCCCATGTTTTTGGCGCACTTTATCGCAAGAATATAAAAGCAATCCATTGGAAAGCTTATTAAAGTTCATGGAACCGTGCAACCACTAGCAATAGTAATCTCTGGTACTTTGGTCAGAGCTTAGTCTCTTATTTTAGCTTAACAATTTCCGTTACCTTGTATCTTTTTTCTTCTTTTCTTTTTATTCTTGTTTTAAATACGCTCTTAGTGGAGCTTTGACAAAATCTTCATCGGTATTAAACGTGCCTTCCAGTTCCACTTTTGTTTGTTCATTAATAAAAAATGTAATATTAAACAGTTTCACCATCTGTCAACTAAACGATTACGGCACAGCAAAATGAGATTATTAAGGTTAGGTTAACTATTATTCGGCGATTCTTATTAGTTTTGATAAGAATTGTGGTCGAACGGCAGCATCTACCAATAAAATCAGTAAAAACCGCCAGTAAAACAAATAAATTAAGATTATTGTAGGCTTTTATATGCGTAAATAAATAAAACAGCTAGAGGGCGGTTTTCTTCTTATAATTAAGCACGCTGGTCGTTAAGCCAATGTTTTTTTATCTTTGGACAAACCACGAAGGCTAAAAGCCTAAATACTAACGTACCGTGGGTGTCTTAAGCGAGGTAAAAGGGAGTTTGTTAACACAGGACTTAAAAACTTGAAGATTTGGGGGAAGAAAAGACCTCCGCGGGCAGCAGGTTCCACAATCTAGAAACTCTTGTGATAAAAAAACGAACAAAGTGGGAAGTTCGGGGCATGTCCACTTGGACCGTATAGGGATGCATACGCGCGGAACCACGAGTTTCTCTGTTGGGAACCGTGAGTGGAGGAACTACACTGGACAATTCTTCAGATCAGAAGCCATGGAAGTACCCATAAAAAGCGATAAATCCCCACATCCCGACGATGGGCAAGAGAAGGAAGCCTTTCTATAAGTGAAGGATCATTAATGAGACGAATAGCTCTTCTTTGAATAGGATCAAGAATGCTTAGGGTTGTGGGGGACGCCATGCCCCAGATATAAGAGCAATATTCCAAGGGAGGTCGGATTTGGGACACATATAAAGTGTATAAATTAGAAACGGAAAAATATTTTTGGCTCGAAAGGGAAATCCAAGCTTTTTGAAGCTGCCGTGGCTATAGATACAATGTGTTTATGCCAGTTAAGGTTACTTTCAAATGTGACGCCCACAAGAATAAAGGTGTCTTTGCTCTGTAAAACTTGGCCGCTCATAAGTACGGGATGAGTATTTGATGACTCTTTTCGCGACAAGGAACATGATTGTGTTTTGTGTGCATTAAAATCCAAAGTATTTAAAATTATGCCAAAAAATATCTAAGAAAACTTAGAGAAAAGTTTTAAAGTGTTTGTTTTGTTTCGGTTAAGGGTTTTAAAACAATATTTTCTTAAAATTTTCCGACTGCTAGTCTAAGTTTTCGTTGAATTACTTTCAAAATTCCATTGTTGTTGGCACAGAAAATAAACTTGGTTAGTATTAATAGGCTGTTTCCTTTTGCATTAGAGTAATGGCTACATTATTTATGAAGGAAACTTAAGTGAGTTTTAAGGTTTAATATTTAAGAAGCTGCAAATAATATTATTTCTACTTATTTTTTTTTTGCAAAAATAACTTTACCTATACGTCTGATGTTTAAGAGGCTCATGAATAATAAATAATAGAGAGCAAGTGCAGCTACAATATTGTTTCTTTTGAAAAAAATATGACTAACTAGATATTAAAAAAAAAAATGCCCAGTAGGTTGGTTAGTATGGATAACATAAAAAAACTGTAAATAAAAATGAGTTAAATAATTATGTTTAAGTTTTTGCAATGCAAAGGTATAGTGCAATATTTTATGTAGGTTTTCCCGAAGAAAATTCTAAATATTTATTTAAAACTTAGTTGTTTTTTACCAAAATACTTATAACCTTGTAATACAAACTTAATGTGTTTTTTAATAAGATATTATTTAATTTAATTGTTAAAGCTTTTTATTTAAAACACTTTTACCATAAAGAAATATTTTTTGTTTTTATTTAAAGTTACGTTAACGGTAAATTCGTGAGAGAAATATGTGGGCATTTTTTTCTTTTAAAAATTAGGTGTTATAACTTCTTATTAGCAATTACGTCAAAACAACTGCCTAATTAAATATCGTTTATATTTAGTCTAACAAATTTGACTTATAAAAGTGTTTGAGAAATTTTAGGGTTTTTAAAAAGTGTAACACTCTGTATCTTAATAAAGAAAAATTTAGGAACCCATGTTCACATAAATAAACTTTTTCATAAAAATAGCTTGGAAATACGCTGTTAAATTTTCTTCCCACAGTTAGGTATAGGAGGAACAGTTTAAAAATGTAAATTCGGTGCTCTTAGATAAGAAAAAAAATCACAAAAAAGTTTAAAGCAAATAAATCGGCATGCTTGTCTTCGCGGCCGCCTTTGCTATATTTCTTTTATGATATGCCGGTTGATGCAGCTGGTCATCGCACTATGGGATAGAAATTAATTTTTTTGGTCAAAATTCTGAAACTTACCAATCTAACTTAAAATGAGGTCATTTTTACTGGAAAAATATTGACAAAAAAATATTATAAATTAATACAAATGCTTTTTGGAAAATAATATAAAAGGATATGACGACTTTTATTGGGGTAATAAGAAACTTGAAAATGTATTTTAAGTAAACATAAATATATAACATTTACTTCACTTAGTTTATTATTAGCGTTGTTTACTAAAAAAGTAAAAGAGTTTAAATAATAAGAGATATTGTTGTGTTTCCGATGCAGTCTCGCGAAGTCTCGCTACTTTTGTCAAAGATTTTTTACCTTTTTCTTTATCAGTTTTTGTACTTACAATTGCCTTCCTACTTTTTGCTACTTCTGAGTGTAAGGACAGATACAAGATTTTTTAATAATTTACAAGGTTTTTCATTTTAAAATTTAATATGTTTTGTCCTACACTGTATATTCTAAAAGATAAAAGCATTCTGATAAATGATATGGATTCTACAGAATCTACCTAACAAAACAGTGTTTTTTATTTATTTTATACGTTGAAAAATAAAAAAGTTCGGAAGATGTATTTCTATTACGCTTCTAAGAATAATTTAAAATTATTTTTTAGATTTGGATAGTCATATTTCCGAAACTAATTGAGATAGACACATCAAATGTAGTATTTTTTAAAGCATTTTAAAAATATTTTTTGGTGGTAATATAATATTTAGGGTATTCCATTTAAAAAAATCATACCTATTGTCGTACCCTGTATATCATATGAGATAATAATCATCGGATTACTGATTAGAAAACTACCGAATTAACCAAACAAGCTGACATTTTAGTTTATTTTGTACAATAGAAAATAATAATGTTAAGGGGGTGTAAATTTATAATAACATATAAGTTTTAGGTTCCCAAAAGACATTTGTAATAATTTATAATATTTTTCCAGTTAAAAGCACCTCACTTTAAGTTAGATTGGTAAGTTTTAGAATTTTGACAAAAAATTAATTTCTATCCCATAGTGCGATGACCAGCTGCATCAACCGGCATATCATAAAATAAATATAGCAAAGGCGGCCGCGAAGACAAGCATGCCGATTTATTTGTGATTTTTTCTTATCAAAGAGCACCGAATTTACATTTTTAAACTGTTCCTTCTATAGCATCCTGTATATGTTCTAGAATTTTTTAAAAAATAAAGCTTTTGTGCTGGAAAACAAATATGTAACAGGTATATATTACCTCGAATTTATATTTCAAAGCAAAAACAACTTCAAAGATTTCTTGAAATTATTAAAAGTCATCTTGGCTAAAAGCAGTATATATTGAACATTTCCATTTTATTGTTTGCGGCAAATGCAAAGGGAAATGTTTTTACGCGATTTTAAATAAAGCAAAAGCTTTTTGCTTTTGAAGTATATGTATAAGAGAA
This sequence comes from Listronotus bonariensis, assembly GCA_014170235.1. NCBI lineage: Eukaryota > Metazoa > Arthropoda > Insecta > Coleoptera > Curculionidae > Listronotus > Listronotus bonariensis. The sequence goes on along the minus strand of JACEGR010001739.1, from coordinate 69,343 downwards.
CCTGAATTAAGCTCAAATATGAGTTTGTTTGAAAACAATACCATAAATACTAAATAAAAGTTTTTTTCTTATTCTACTTGTTTGAATATATATTTTTTTGTCGTAAAGATCAGTGGCAGATTTACAGATTTGCGGCCTCAAAATTTTGATACCTTGGTCCACAATTCGAAATCCACAATCATATTAATTACATTGTCTATCAAACCTAATTTTAACAACTAACCCTTTTTTAATTTTTTTTTTTTTTTAATACAGTAAGAATATTTAAAGTTTTTCCCCCTGTATCTTTTAAATGGGACAAAATATCAAAATTAGATAAAATTTGGGTAAAAGGGTGCCACATACACTACTTTTTGGCGTAGGAATAATTTTAGTTACGTGACCTAGTATCAGGAGGGCATTAGCAACTTTTTTTCCATAGTTTCTTCATGAGAAGTGGTTTAGACATAAGCAAGACCGGGGACAGCTTTTGTCAGGCACGTGAGGGTGTGAGAATAACGATTTCGGTTGGCAGTTCTGTTCAAAGTTGGTAGCATTATCAGCTGATGACAGAGTCGTGCCTTGTCGAAGCTTTGTTTGGTAAAAACTGTGGAAATTTTCCATTTTCATTTTGGTTGTATATTTTGCAAGGATTTCCAGTTGTTAATGTTTTTGGTTAGTTTAGAGACTTCACATATAGGTTCGGACACGTTTTATTTTAGAGATTTTGATAGTGTTTAGTCGAATAGTTTTCAGTCATTCGTGTTTTTATATACATATGATACAGATGTGTCCGCTAATTAATGGTACACAAAAAAACCTCAGATTTCGTATACGAAAATACCCATTTACGATTTAAACAAACATATACCTATATCCAAAACTTAATGATAAGGAAGATACGGGGTGTTAAAGGGATATAAATATTTTTTATTCATGCATTTCGATCATTTCTGTTATGTTTTAAGATTTTAATAAAACTCGGTATCCAGGAGTTTTTAGATATCAGCTATTTATATCTGAGCAGTTGTAATTATAGCTAATACGATGTTATTGAAGATAAACTTTCGGGTGCACTGAACAACTAAAACGTGAATACCTTAAAAACGGTTGTCAAGACCGATTCTTACTAAGTATACCTTTTTTGTGGAAAAAGCATAGAGAAGCTTACTAGTTTACATATATACAGAGTAGTACCAAAACATTGGGTACTTTTAGAGAATTTTAAATAGTGTACCCATCGCCCTCTAGTCTACACACAAAAATTAATATTAGATCTGAAAAGCTAATGTTTAAAAACCCCTAGATACCGATTTATTCAGATATTTAAAAAGGAGGGAACAATTATCGAAATAAATTTACTTTTTTTTACTATGACACCCCCGTATCTTCCTTATTATTAACTTTTGGATATTAGGTATGTTTGGTTAAATCTTAATATTTTGGCATAAGGAATCTGTGGTTTTTCTGTGTAACATTCATTAGCGGATACCCTGTATACAAAGTTCTAAAAATGGTTTTTGAATTACGGAACTATGGAAAATGTTTTGCTTTGCCAGGTACCTCATCGTCCTGTCGTCGCTTTGATAATTTTTAATTTTCAATAATTAAACCACTTTTATGGTTTTGTTTTAAGTTATGCCTATTAAAATAATCCAATAAATTTTGTTTACAACATACAGTTCTTTTTGTTTTCAAATCAAACATGGCCGAAAATGGCCCGACTTGACGTCACAGCCGCGCTAGTCAATATGGTGAATGTCGTGACCTTATCTCATCAATCGACTTTGTTTTTTTTTCGAATAGAAAGCAGGGTCATGTAGCACCTCGTTTTTAAAGCCCTTTGATTCTCTACTCAACGCTACTTCGTTTTAAAAACTAGGTGTAACCGTTCAGACATAGAACCGTTTGAAATTAGTCTTAGATAGTGTAAAAACAATGCGGTTTTAATGGCAGTTGCTTGTAAGTCTGGAACGGCAGGGCCGATTATAAAAACAAAGTAATTAAAGTGCCTTTAAAACGACGTGCAACATAACCGCATATACTGATATTAAAAAAATGGGTACAGTTTGTTACTCTGTTTGTTTGTTTTTGTGTCTTTTCTTTGTAGCGGCTAATTCTCAGAAATACTGAACCGATTATAAAAATTATTTTACAATCAGAAAGCAACACCATTTAAAAATGCTATAGGCTATATTTTATAACGATTGAAGTTCAGAAAAAATGTAATTAACGCCCAACCAAGTAGAGACGAGTCGGCTAGTTTTAATTAAAATTGTAAAGTAAATTTAGAGCACAAATAATCACCTACATTAAAATAAATGTCGTATACTGTTTTAAATTACTTAAAAATCAGCTAGTTTTTTTGTTCTTTGTAAAATTTAAACAAATAAACAAGTTATAAGAATGCTATAGAGCATACCTAGCCACTCCGCTAAAATTGATTCTTGTATTATTTACAGAATGCAACCCCTCCAGGGCATCAATGACATGATTTAATATCCTACCACTAGACAACCAAGATTGTGTAATAAGTAGACGATTGATTTTTATGTTATTCACCATGACTTTTTACAGCGCCATCAGAGACAACAATGAGACGAGTAGCTGGTCCTAACAATTTGTCCATTGTATTTATCTCTTTCTGGTTTAACGCAAGTTCCAATAAATATGTCTTTGTCTTTCATCATGGCAGGCTATCGTAGATGGAGCAATCATCGCTTTGCCCTGGTTGCCAAGTTGTTTACAATTTCTGCATGTAAACTTTAATGTCCTTTTTTGGCTCACATCTAATTAAGAGAAAGAAAATATACCATAAATCGAATATTTTTAACTTGACAACGTTGCCGCAGACAGTCACGCCAAAATGTTATTCGATATTTGTGTTTGATATTTTTCAATGGCCGATTTGTTTGGACAGTTTGTTTACATTTTCTGTGATTTATTGTGTGTTTCGAAGTTTTTACTTTTAATTGGAGTTTGAATATTGACTTTTATTAGTGATCACAGTGTATATATTAAATTTGTGCTTTTCAACAGATAATTTAAGGTAATATTGACATGGTTATCTGTAAGAAAAAATCTTTATAAAAACCAAATAAATGACATTTTTAGGTGTGTGTAATTATTGAACTAAACCCCAATATTTTATATTAATAGGAAACCAAAACAAGTACCTAACATTAAGGGCAAAAATAGCACAGCTATATAATTTGAAGTTGGCGGGCAAACGATAAAGTCGACTCACGCGCCATCTGCGTTTACCTTCCTTGAAGACAGACAAGGAAGGCCCAGCAGCTATCTCTCTCTTGGATAATTTATTTACATTTAGTTGCTCGTCTCATTGTTGTCTCTGGCGCCATGTACAAGTTTCTGTAAGGCAGGTTAAACTGGTCTGAGGGAGGGTCGTGGTTGATTAAATAGAGAAGCGCAGTGTTGTCAAAGACCGATTTTTTTCTTTTTTTCAGGGAGTTTAGATGATAAAAGAACAAAAGTTTATGTATAAAGACCTTTAGTTCTATTTTTAGCAAGAAGGAAAACCTTTGCTTTTTAGTGACAATGTTTCCTATACTCGGAACTTAGTAGTTTTAGAACCTTAGAAATTTTGGCTTTAATTATTTTATTTTATTTCTCTCTCACACCTTGTTCGCGCGGACTAGAGGTGGCGCTTTTTTCAATAAATATATGTTATAATACACCAAATAAATAAATAAAGTAATTTATTTAAAACTAATATATAAAGTTTTGCTAATCAAACTAGGTAATAAAAATAATAATTAATTATTAAATAATTGCTTTTAACATTGATCCTTATAGAAAATCGCAGATTTCATTTTACTTCAAAAGAACTAATGTTCAGATTTCAATGAAAGTTGTCTCAACGGAAAAAAATTCTGAACATTTTAGCTAATTAAAATCCGACCTTCAGAGCTTGTGATAAAAATAATTAATAAAGAATTAAGAAAAATATGCAATGTTACTGACATGTGGCAACGCCGCCGAAAGGTTATGATGCGTCCGAAAAAGTTTATCGAATACGGTATATGGGGACATGAAATTGATGCCAGTCCATTACAAGATCCAATGAGTTATAATATATATCCGCAAGAACTGGAAAACATGTTTTTTTCCAGTGTTTTTAAGTTAACAATTCGACAACCATGTATCAATATTTACGTTAGTTTAACAGGTTGGGTAACAGAAACTTTCCATGTTTATCCCTTAATTTATATGCTACTTGACCTTGTTTACAAATTTGTATAATGTTTTTCAATGACTTTTTGTCTCTTTAAAGAAATATTTTTTTGGTGATATAAAAATATAAAAAGGGTCGTTTAGAGATTTTATTAGTAAATAAACATAACAATTTAAAACCTATAACTTGTTTAAAGATGTTTGTTGCAGTAGATTTTTGCGTATGATTTCTACTGTGTTGCCAAATATATTCTTATTTGACTCTTGTGGCATCGGTAAAACTACCTTAAAGGGAGTCGTGTGCCCTAAGGAATTTTTATAGTTGTATACGTCTAGGGTCCCTAGTTATTCTCCTAAAAATAATAAGTTTTTTTTTAATTTTAAACAGTTTTTTTTTCTTATATTGAATATTCAAGCTCTTTCCACGTTTTAAACATTTTAGGTTCTATGTGTTTCTGCTTGATAATTTTCCCAGGCTCTTTAAAACAAATAGCATACCGTTTTTGCATTTTGCTTGCTATTTTACTACCGAAGCGTAAAGATACAGACAGGCGTTTATTATTTGTTGTTTCTAACTTACTTCCTTTTAAAATCTAATAAACGTAGGAAATGAAACCCGTCTGCTCTTTGGAATTTCACTTCGTTTTTATTTCTCTTTAAAAGAATTTCTTTTAAGTTGCATAATTCAGGGTGTCTCATAATGGATTTAAGGTTTTAAAGGAATAAAATGAACATTTGGATTTATTGTTTAAATAAAACATCGTTTAAATGGTGGCCGTCTTCTTCGTAGCATGCTCATTAGTCAACATCGCAAGATACGGAAATCTCGCTGACACATCTCTACCGGTATGCCACGTATAGCATTGGTATGGATGGTTTTTGGTACTGGATCGGTGTAGACGACACTCTTTAGGTATCCCTATAAAAAAATCTACGGTAGTCAGGTCAGGGGATTGTGGAGGAAACGAAAAATCTTCAATAATGAAAATAACCGGGCAAGGACACAGTTCTGTAACTGCGTTGATCGATTGCTGTATTGCTGCAGTATGTGCCGTGGCACCATCTTGTTGAAACAACGCACTGTTGCCATCGTAACTGAAATTCGCATGTTCGCTCCACTTGTCTACACCACCACCGCCCTTCTACGGAGCGCAGGACCGGCGCCAGAACAATTTCCAATATTAAATCCATTATGAGACACCCTGTATATTCTGGATAGAATAATAAGCAAATTCTAAAGAATGCAAAAAAATAAATTGCCAAAATATTTAAATTTACCTATCTAATTAAATATCTGCTATAATTAAAAAGTGATATTAATGGCTTTGGTACAACATACTTTTTAAATATCCAGTTTGGGCTTTCAGGGTCGAGTGATGGCCTGGTGTGTTAAAGCGGTGGGTCGTTGGACGCACATCCGACGTAAGGTGGGATTGAATCCTGCTACAGCCAAGGTCAGAAATTTAGTGGTTAGCTCAACATCAGACGAACAAAGTGCAAATTATATCCACGCTAATAGCCAGCAAGGACTAAGGAGCCGGAACACACTTTGCCGTGTCCTGCGCAACCGGCGTAGACATGCGGGCCTATCCAGTTGGAAGGGTCGGATATCCCCCTAGGTGGGGACGTGGTCTTAAGTTGTCGCAAATAGAACCGTGGTTCGAAACCCACGTTAAGCCTTTGTAACGTTGTTTTTTTATGATTATAAATGCTTATTCTTGATAGTTTATATATAAGTTTCTGTAAGTTGACCAGCAGGTAGAGTTAAGCTTAAATACGTTTTGGAAAAATGTAATTTTTGTTTAAAATAACATAAACTTATATTTTCGTGGTACTGGACTGAAAAATATATTAACAATTTAATAATAACTAATACAGAACTTTGGGTAAAATTTTAATTGGGAACATTTCTTTGACATAAGTCACTATTTTACAGTTAATACAGGCAAATTGGATGTTAAAGTTGAACAAATTAGAGATATGCTCTTATTTTTATTTAATGTGTTGATAAAAGTGTCTAGATTAACATACTAAAAGTCTACAATGATCGAGCGATTCCAAACTTAAAAAGATGGGGGTCTGTTTTTTTTTTTATTTTTATTTTATACAATAACTTTTTAATTCATGCAAAAAAAATACAATAAACATTTTTAAGCTTAATGGAAAGCATCTTTTGGTATAAAAAAATTCAAAATAAGTCTAAAAATAAAAAAGAACTGTATGTTGTAAACAAAATTTATTGGATTATTTTAATAGGCATAACTTTAAAACAAAACCATAAAAAGTGGTTTAATTATTGAAAATTAAAAATTATCAAAGCGACGACAGGACGATGAGGTACCTGGCAAAGCAAAACATGTTCCATAGTTCCGTAATTCAAAACCATTTTTAGAACTTTGTATACAGGGTATCCGCTAATGAATGTTACACAGAAAAACCACAGATTCCCTTATGCCAAAATATTAAGATTTAACCAAACATACCTAATATCCAAAAGTTAATAATAAGGAAGATACGGGGGTGTCATAGTAAAAAAAGTAAATTTATTTCGATAATTGTTCCCTCCTTTTTAAATATCTGAATAAATCGGTATCTGGGGTTTTTAAACATTAGCTTTTCAGATCTAATATTAATTTTTGTGTGTAGACTAGAGGGCGATGGGTACACTATTTAAAATTCTCTTAAAAGTACCCAATGTTTTGGTACTACTCTGTATATATGTAAACTAGTAAGCTTCTCTATGCTTTTTCCACAAAAAAGGTATACTTAGTAAGAATCGGTCTTGACAACCGTTTTTAAGGTATTCACGTTTTAGTTGTTCAGTGCACCCGAAAGTTTATCTTCAATAACATCGTATTAGCTATAATTACAACTGCTCAGATATAAATAGCTGATATCTAAAAACTCCTGGATACCGAGTTTTATTAAAATCTTAAAACATAACAGAAATGATCGAAATGCATGAATAAAAAATATTTATATCCCTTTAACACCCCGTATCTTCCTTATCATTAAGTTTTGGATATAGGTATATGTTTGTTTAAATCGTAAATGGGTATTTTCGTATACGAAATCTGAGGTTTTTTTGTGTACCATTAATTAGCGGACACATCTGTATCATATGTATATAAAAACACGAATGACTGAAAACTATTCGACTAAACACTATCAAAATCTCTAAAATAAAACGTGTCCGAACACCTAATATGTGAAGTCTCTAAACTAACCAAAAACATTAACAACTGGAAATCCTTGCAAAATATACAACCAAAATGAAAATGGAAAATTTCCACAGTTTTTACCAAACAAAGCTTCGACAAGGCACGACTCTGTCATCAGCTGATAATGCTACCAACTTTGAACAGAACTGCCAACCGAAATCGTTATTCTCACACCCTCACGTGCCTGACAAAAGCTGTCCCCTGGTCTTGCTTATGTCTAAACCACTTCTCATGAAGAAACTATGGAAAAAAAGTTGCTAATGCCCTCCTGATACTAGGTCACGTAACTAAAATTATTCCTACGCCAAAAAGTAGTGTATGTGGCACCCTTTACCCAAATTTTATCTAATTTTGATATTTTGTCCCATTTAAAAGATACAGGGGGAAAAACTTTAAATATTCTTACTGTATTAAAAAAAAAAAAATTAAAAAAAGGGTTAGTTGTTAAAATTAGGTTTGATAGACAATGTAATTAATATGATTGTGGATTTCGAATTGTGGACCAAGGTATCAAAATTTTGAGGCCGCAAATCTGTAAATCTGCCACTGATCTTTACGACAAAAAAATATATATTCAAACAAGTAGAATAAGAAAAAAACTTTTATTTAGTATTTATGGTATTGTTTTCAAACAAACTCATATTTGAGCTTAATTCAGGTTCTCTTATACATATACTTCAAAAGCAAAAAGCTTTTGCTTTATTTAAAATCGCGTAAAAACATTTCCCTTTGCATTTGCCGCAAACAATAAAATGGAAATGTTCAATATATACTGCTTTTAGCCAAGATGACTTTTAATAATTTCAAGAAATCTTTGAAGTTGTTTTTGCTTTGAAATATAAATTCGAGGTAATATATACCTGTTACATATTTGTTTTCCAGCACAAAAGCTTTATTTTTTAAAAAATTCTAGAACATATACAGGATGCTATAGAAGGAACAGTTTAAAAATGTAAATTCGGTGCTCTTTGATAAGAAAAAAATCACAAATAAATCGGCATGCTTGTCTTCGCGGCCGCCTTTGCTATATTTATTTTATGATATGCCGGTTGATGCAGCTGGTCATCGCACTATGGGATAGAAATTAATTTTTTGTCAAAATTCTAAAACTTACCAATCTAACTTAAAGTGAGGTGCTTTTAACTGGAAAAATATTATAAATTATTACAAATGTCTTTTGGGAACCTAAAACTTATATGTTATTATAAATTTACACCCCCTTAACATTATTATTTTCTATTGTACAAAATAAACTAAAATGTCAGCTTGTTTGGTTAATTCGGTAGTTTTCTAATCAGTAATCCGATGATTATTATCTCATATGATATACAGGGTACGACAATAGGTATGATTTTTTTAAATGGAATACCCTAAATATTATATTACCACCAAAAAATATTTTTAAAATGCTTTAAAAAATACTACATTTGATGTGTCTATCTCAATTAGTTTCGGAAATATGACTATCCAAATCTAAAAATAATTTTAAATTATTCTTAGAAGCGTAATAGAAATACATCTTCCGAACTTTTTTATTTTTCAACGTATAAAAATAAATAAAAAACACTGTTTTGTTAGGTAGATTCTGTAGAATCCATATCATTTATCAGAATGCTTTTATCTTTTAGAATATACAGTGTAGGACAAAACATATTAAATTTTAAAATGAAAAACCTTGTAAATTATTAAAAAATCTTGTATCTGTCCTTACACTCAGAAGTAGCAAAAAGTAGGAAGGCAATTGTAAGTACAAAAACTGATAAAGAAAAAGGTAAAAATCTTTGACAAAAGTAGCGAGACTTCGCGAGACTGCATCGGAAACACAACAATATCTCTTATTATTTAAACTCTTTTACTTTTTTAGTAAACAACGCTAATAATAAACTAAGTGAAGTAAATGTTATATATTTATGTTTACTTAAAATACATTTTCAAGTTTCTTATTACCCCAATAAAAGTCGTCATATCCTTTTATATTATTTTCCAAAAAGCATTTGTATTAATTTATAATATTTTTTTGTCAATATTTTTCCAGTAAAAATGACCTCATTTTAAGTTAGATTGGTAAGTTTCAGAATTTTGACCAAAAAAATTAATTTCTATCCCATAGTGCGATGACCAGCTGCATCAACCGGCATATCATAAAAGAAATATAGCAAAGGCGGCCGCGAAGACAAGCATGCCGATTTATTTGCTTTAAACTTTTTTGTGATTTTTTTTCTTATCTAAGAGCACCGAATTTACATTTTTAAACTGTTCCTCCTATACCTAACTGTGGGAAGAAAATTTAACAGCGTATTTCCAAGCTATTTTTATGAAAAAGTTTATTTATGTGAACATGGGTTCCTAAATTTTTCTTTATTAAGATACAGAGTGTTACACTTTTTAAAAACCCTAAAATTTCTCAAACACTTTTATAAGTCAAATTTGTTAGACTAAATATAAACGATATTTAATTAGGCAGTTGTTTTGACGTAATTGCTAATAAGAAGTTATAACACCTAATTTTTAAAAGAAAAAAATGCCCACATATTTCTCTCACATGAATTTACCGTTAACGTAACTTTAAATAAAAACAAAAAATATTTCTTTATGGTAAAAGTGTTTTAAATAAAAAGCTTTAACAATTAAATTAAATAATATCTTATTAAAAAACACATTAAGTTTGTATTACAAGGTTATAAGTATTTTGGTAAAAAACAACTAAGTTTTAAATAAATATTTAGAATTTTCTTCGGGAAAACCTACATAAAATATTGCACTATACCTTTGCATTGCAAAAACTTAAACATAATTATTTAACTCATTTTTATTTACAGTTTTTTTATGTTATCCATACTAACCAACCTACTGGGCATTTTTTTTTTTAATATCTAGTTAGTCATATTTTTTTCAAAAGAAACAATATTGTAGCTGCACTTGCTCTCTATTATTTATTATTCATGAGCCTCTTAAACATCAGACGTATAGGTAAAGTTATTTTTGCAAAAAAAAAAATAAGTAGAAATAATATTATTTGCAGCTTCTTAAATATTAAACCTTAAAACTCACTTAAGTTTCCTTCATAAATAATGTAGCCATTACTCTAATGCAAAAGGAAACAGCCTATTAATACTAACCAAGTTTATTTTCTGTGCCAACAACAATGGAATTTTGAAAGTAATTCAACGAAAACTTAGACTAGCAGTCGGAAAATTTTAAGAAAATATTGTTTTAAAACCCTTAACCGAAACAAAACAAACACTTTAAAACTTTTCTCTAAGTTTTCTTAGATATTTTTTGGCATAATTTTAAATACTTTGGATTTTAATGCACACAAAACACAATCATGTTCCTTGTCGCGAAAAGAGTCATCAAATACTCATCCCGTACTTATGAGCGGCCAAGTTTTACAGAGCAAAGACACCTTTATTCTTGTGGGCGTCACATTTGAAAGTAACCTTAACTGGCATAAACACATTGTATCTATAGCCACGGCAGCTTCAAAAGCTTGGATTTCCTTTCGAGCCAAAAATATTTTTCCGTTTCTAATTTATACACTTTATATGTGTCCCAAATCCGACCTCCCTTGGAATATTGCTCTTATATCTGGGGCATGGCGTCCCCCACAACCCTAAGCATTCTTGATCCTATTCAAAGAAGAGCTATTCGTCTCATTAATGATCCTTCACTTATAGAAAGGCTTCCTTCTCTTGCCCATCGTCGGGATGTGGGGATTTATCGCTTTTTTATGGGTACTTCCATGGCTTCTGATCTGAAGAATTGTCCAGTGTAGTTCCTCCACTCACGGTTCCCAACAGAGAAACTCGTGGTTCCGCGCGTATGCATCCCTATACGGTCCAAGTGGACATGCCCCGAACTTCCCACTTTGTTCGTTTTTTTATCACAAGAGTTTCTAGATTGTGGAACCTGCTGCCCGCGGAGGTCTTTTCTTCCCCCAAATCTTCAAGTTTTTAAGTCCTGTGTTAACAAACTCCCTTTTACCTCGCTTAAGACACCCACGGTACGTTAGTATTTAGGCTTTTAGCCTTCGTGGTTTGTCCAAAGATAAAAAAACATTGGCTTAACGACCAGCGTGCTTAATTATAAGAAGAAAACCGCCCTCTAGCTGTTTTATTTATTTACGCATATAAAAGCCTACAATAATCTTAATTTATTTGTTTTACTGGCGGTTTTTACTGATTTTATTGGTAGATGCTGCCGTTCGACCACAATTCTTATCAAAACTAATAAGAATCGCCGAATAATAGTTAACCTAACCTTAATAATCTCATTTTGCTGTGCCGTAATCGTTTAGTTGACAGATGGTGAAACTGTTTAATATTACATTTTTTATTAATGAACAAACAAAAGTGGAACTGGAAGGCACGTTTAATACCGATGAAGATTTTGTCAAAGCTCCACTAAGAGCGTATTTAAAACAAGAATAAAAAGAAAAGAAGAAAAAAAGATACAAGGTAACGGAAATTGTTAAGCTAAAATAAGAGACTAAGCTCTGACCAAAGTACCAGAGATTACTATTGCTAGTGGTTGCACGGTTCCATGAACTTTAATAAGCTTTCCAATGGATTGCTTTTATATTCTTGCGATAAAGTGCGCCAAAAACATGGGGTCATCCTTTGACACACACTTCGCCGCTGTACGAGCCCCAATCGGTACTGACGCTCCTCTTTCTCTTTTTGGTTCACAGAGCAATTAAGCCTAAATGTGGCCTTAGAAAAGAGAGTCAGGGGCATCCAGTGCACGTTAGTTGGGTTCGTCGCGTTGCCAGCATGAAGTTATCCGCTGGGAGTAAAAACTCATTGTCTAAGATAGCTTTAAAATTGTCTACCATAAAAAACTAGGTTATAATTGTTAGTATAACTTACATTCCTGAAAAACTATGTACCTTCTTTGTACATACCGTATTTATTAAAATATTTTTATTTTAATCAAAATAAAGCTTGTTGCAAAACTCCACTCCTGCATACTAAACACATATAATATATTTTCAATCTTATGGCCAAACTTACTTTTAATAGAATTATAAATTATTGGAATATTTTATACCCTAGATTTTATGATAAGAAAATTTTATTACATATAAAAACCAATTTTTATTTTTATATCACGTAAAACCTGGTCGTCTGCGATTTATATTTGTAATAAGATAACTTTACTAAGATATTTAAAATTTATAGAATCAGGATTTTAGAAACTTTAATTTTATGTCACGCATAACTGTTTTATGTTTATTAAATTGGTTCACTTAAATTTTTATATTAAATGGAAAAAGTTTATAGTTTTTAACGATTATTTATGACCACCCTGTATTTATTACCCTAATAACACACAATATTTAGAAAACGTACCTTTTAGGTCTGAACGTCCATGACTAAAAAAGCGTTTACAAAACGTTTTATATGAACGTATTAAAAACGTTTCTTTAGAACCTACATGAAACGTTTTATGGATCGTATTCGGAACTTAAATTAATAATAAAATGAAATTAATAAAAAAAAGTCTCAAATAAATATTTTTACTTATTAAAAATTCTTTGATTGTACTTTTAAGGATAAGTATAACCTTTTTATCGCATATAGTTTGTTCTTTGGAAGAAAAAATGGAGGAGCATTATAAGTTAGGAATGTACCCAGGGAATCCTTTTGGCTATATCGGAACGCACCCTCTAATCTTCTGTGATGAGTAAATGACAAATGACATTTTATTATTTTTGTGTTTGTTGGTGTGGCAATTTTACAACTTGCAAAATAGCTATTTATGTATCAAGGGCGTTACTAGGACTATAATGCCCTGAAGGCTAGATTTAGGCCTGTTGGGCATTACAGTCCAGTAAAGCTCGTGGTGCATACAATGCTTTATGTTTTACCCAAAAAAGAGTTTATTAATGACTAATTACATTATTTATTCGCAATATAAAAAATAAGTTGCACCTGTACTTGTATACGTAAGTAGATAATGACTGGTGTTAAGTTTGACTTTTGATGTTTCTATCAGTTAGTCAGTTGGCATTTTTTATTTAACGATTTGCTCAAAATGGAAGAAATTCCACAAAATATAAGAGAAAAGGCCATAAAAGCGACCGAAAATCTTTTGCCAGTTAAATCAAGGCAACAGTATGATCGGGAGTATGGCATATTTGGTATTTGGAAAGATGCGAACGCAATTCTTCAAATAACCGAAACCGTTTTAATGGCATATTTTCAGGAACTGGTAAGTTATTGATTTTATGTTTTACCCATCTATTATTGATCTGTAATACCTTAGAAAATTCTTTAATGGACTGTTCTTCTATACAAAATAGCGTTAGTGCTACCACCGCTGCTATCATCACAAAAAACACCGACCATTCTATAGTGGGATCAGCTACATTTTCCGGGACATTTCAAAATTGAAATTTTTATTTTGGAAATAAAGTTTAATTTTTAGTATTGTTTAAAGAAAAATTATTTTTTGTATAAACTCTTTATTGTGAGAGAAATAAAATTGGATAGGCAATAAAATTTCCATATTAGCGCATTAGGGCATTATAAGCGGGCATTATCATAATGCCCGCTTATAATGCCCTAGGTGTGATAGCAGGTATTATTGCTATCATAACATATTCCGTTTCTAAGGTATTACAGATCAATAATAGATGGGTAAAACATAAATGTATTTAAATGAAGTTTATTGTGGAATTTTTACGATTAGTATTCCTTGATGTGCTGCTTTCCGTCAGTATTTTGTAATGTGCCGTTTTTTCTCTTGTGTTAGTACTGTAACTGATAATAATTGTGCTAGTGCTTGTTATTTCTGTACTCTAATGTGTAAATATACTTTAATTTTTTTAACCATAACTGTATAATAAACATATCTAAGTTAAATGTGTGTATTTTTAATTATTATTTAATAAATAAGGTTATTTCTAAAATAAAAGTAGTTTGTTATTTACATTTAAAAAACATTCACCTAAAACATAATTGTTTACAAACCTGACACATCGCTGATTTTAATGATATTTGGTATACGGGGGTTTTTGGGGCGCTGATTACTAATCTATAAGCAGTTTTTTTTCGGACACGTTTCGTTGTCGAGATATTCATCATCAGACTTAATAACCAGAACTAACCTATATTTACTACTTTTTCTTTCTTTTTACAAACAATTCTTGGTTTAAAACCAAAGTGCTGGAGTGCCTCAGGGTTCAGTACTAGCACCAACTTTGTTTCTTCTTCACATCAACGACCTTCTTTCTTCCACAACCAATCCCATTCATAGTTATGCTGACGATAGTACCCTTCACTCCACTTTTCAGGTTCTCAAACCAATCTCTCAACCCGACTTGGAAAGCAAACGCAGAGCGATGCAGATATCTCTTTCACAGGATCTCAATTTGATATTGGATTGGGGCGCCAAAAATCTCGTTCAATTTAATGCATCCAAAACACAATCGTGTTCCTTGTCGCGAAAAAAATCATCAAACACTCATCCTTTGCTTATGAGTGGCCAGGTTTTGCTGAGCAAGGACACATTTAACCTTGTGGGCATCACATTTGAAAATAAACCTAACTGGCATAAACACATTGTATCTATAGCCACCGCGGCTTCAAAAAGCTTGGATTTCTTTTCCGAGCCAAAAGTATTTTTCTCCTTCCAATTTATACACTTTGTATGTGTCCCAAATTTGACCCTCTCTGGAATATTGTTCTCATGTCTGGGGAATGGCATCCCCTACAACCCTCAGCATTCTTGATGCCATTCAATAGAAGGGCTGTTCGTCTTATTAATGATCCTTTACTTACTCAAAAGACTTCCTTCTCTTGCTCATCGTCGAGCTGTGGGAGATCTATCGCTCTTCTATAGATACTTTTACGGCTTCTGCTCCGACGAATTGTCCAGTATAGTCCCTCCTCTTGCAGTTCCCAACAGAGAAACTCGTGGTGCCGCGCGTATGCATCCCCATACAGTTCAATTGGACAGGCTCCGAACTTCCCATTTCGTTCGTTTATTTATCCCTAGAGTTTCTAGACTGTGGAACTTGCTGCCAGCGGAGGTCTTTCCTTCCCCCAAATCTTCATGTTTTTAAGTCCCGTGTTAGCAAACTTCCTCTTACCCTGCTTAAGACACCCATGGTACGTTAAGTATTTGGGCTCTCAGCCTTCGTGGATTGTCCAAAGATAAAAAAAAAAAGTGGTAAAGTGGTACTCAATATTTAGTTTTTACCTCTTAAAACCCTATTTTTCTATTTATTTTACTCGTTTTTTCCATAAAATTGTAAAGCCTCACTTTCAATTGCAGTAGCCTTGGGGGCGCCAAGGCAAGGTAAAACTTTTTCCCTAGTGTACTGATTTTTGCTAAATTTTGCATACATATCACTGGTGATTTGTATTCACCCTAATAATTTGATGCCAGTAGTCAATGCCAAAGGGCCTAAAATGTCCTTTACTGTAGAAAAATGACTTAGAACTTTTTAGTTTTATTATTTTTATTAATTTGAATATAAAATTAAAAAGAGCATTCTAATATCTTTTAAAAAGTTTCTTATGTTGCAATAACTTAAAATAAATGGTTTTCGAGAAAAACGACTTAGGACATTTACATACGTTTAATAAAAAATACTGATTTTTAAAATTAACAAAGCAAGCCTTTACACATTTACATGGAAATAAGTTAGGTATTACATTGTTTTGACAGATAAAAGATTTTTTAATTTTTTTTTCAACATCCTGTATCTCCGTTAATTTTCAACAAACTCCCTCTTACCTCGCTTAAGACACTCACGGTACGTTAGTATTTAGGCTTTCTGCCTTCGTGGTTTGTCCAAAGAAAAAAAATGCGTCACAGCGATACCGGCATGCTTTGTCGCGGTTTTCAGTAGTAGTCGACAATAATTTCAGGCTAGATGTTAATTCTTTTAGTAGACCAATAAGATTTTTAGATTTTGGAAACCATATTTGTTTTAATTTGATTTCGCATTTCTATTGGTTTACCCCAGAGTTTCTTAATGAGAAGGGGTTTAGACATGAGCAAGACCGGGAATAGCTTTTGTCAGGGACGTGAGGGTGTGAGAATTACGATTTTGGTTGGTAGTTCTGTTCAAAGTTGGTAGCATTATCAGCTGATGACAGAGTCGTGCCCTGTCGAAGCTTTGTTTGGTAAAAACCGTGGAAATTTGCCATTTTCATTTTCGTTCTATCTTTTGCAAGGATTTCTAGTTGTTAATGTTTTTGGTAAGTTTAGAGACTTCACATATTATTGGTTCAGACTCGTTTTATTTTAGAGATTTTGATAGTGTTTAGTCGAATAGTTTTCAGTCATTCGTGTTTTTATATACATATGATACAGATGAGTGTCCGCTAATTAATGGTACACAGAAAAACCACAGATTTCTTATACGACAATACCCATTTAGGATTTAAACAAACATACCTATATCCAAAAGTTAATGATAAAGAAGATACGGGGTGTTAAAGGGATATAAATATTTTTTATTCATGCATTTCGATAATTTCTGATATATTTTAAACATTTTAATAAAACTCGGTATCCAGGAGTTTTTAGATATCAGCTATTTATATCTGAGCAGTTGTAATTATAGCTAATACGATGTTATTGAAGGTACATACTGAACAACTAAAACGTGGAATACCTGGAAAAACGGTTGTCAAGACCGATTCTTACTAAGTATACCTTTTTGTGCAGAAAACATAGAGTTAGCCTAGCTTACTAGTTTACATACATACAGAGTAGTAACAAAAAATGGGTAGTTTTAGAGAATTATAAATAGTGTACCCATCGCCCTCTAGTCTACACACAAAAATTAATATTCGATCTGAGAAGCTAATGTTTAAAAACCCCTAGATACCGTTTTATTAAGATTTTTAAAAAGGGGAAACAATTATCGAAATAAATTTACTTCTTCTTTTTACTATGACACCTCCCGTATCTTCCTTGTTATAAACTTTTGGAGATTAGGTATGTTTGGTTAAATCTTAATATTTTGGCATAAGATATCTGTGGTTTTTCTGTGTACCATTCATTAGCGGACACCCTGTATACAAAGCTCTTAAAATGGTTTTTGACTTACGGAACCATGGAAAATGTTTTGCTATGCCAGGTACCTCATCGTCCTGTCGTCGCTTTGATAACTTTTAATTTTCAACATTTAAACCACATTTATGTTTTTGTTTTAAGTTATGCCTATTAAAATAATCCAATAAATTTTGTTTACAACATACAGTTCTTTTTTTTCTCCCTAATACTACGCCACTGATCTGCATAAAATCAAACATGGCCCGACTTGACGTCACAGCCGCGCTAGCCAATATGGCGAATGTCATGACCTTATCTCATCAATTGACTTTGGGTTTACCCATTTCTTCTTTCTGAAGATCCACCTCTATTTTTAACTTTTAACTCTAAAATTACTTTTGACAATTCATTTGTAGAATAAGACTTCACTCGTTTATCAAGTTTTTCCCGGTTAAATTTACAAAAACGTAAAGGTTTTTCTTAAAGTTTCACCCCCAAAAGTGTATTGGGGCTCCCACAAGTAACATAGGGTTTACAAACACTAATTAACAGACGTCAAAGGACAACTACATACAATAAGAGCTTCAGGATTGTTTTAGTTAAGTTCTCATTCAAAAAAAAGTTTCTTTCTGGATGTCCCCAGCTGTTTGTGCAAACAGCGCCTACTGTCTTAGTGAAGGGATTCTCAGGAGACTATTAAACCACAACACAGAGAAAAAATGCCTTGAGACTTTCAAGAAATATATTGTTCAATAATTTTTATGAAAAGTGCAGTACAAATTGGACACATTTTCTGAGAAACTATAAAAGGTGAATTTAGATACAAGATTTCAAAGACTTTTACCTTTTTTCAAGCCTTCATTTAGTTAAATTAACCATTATTTTCCTTTTTTTTTTTTTTTTGCTTTAAATAAAATTTAATTGTTTAAATAGTTGATTTTCTGTAACAAATTTATAGCTTAGAAAGTTCCTACTGTACATAACAAATCATACTAAAATATAGAACCACCCTGTGGACAAGCCACATCTAATGTAAATGTAGTTAGTTTAAAAAAACTGCCACCCCTGAGAAAGTTGGATTGGTGTTTAAAGAAACCCAGTTTACATTTTTCTTCAATTATGTTATTAAAGTTTAAAAATTTTTTAATGCTTTCACTTTTCGAAAAAATCGATCGCAGTAAACAACCCCTCGTAATGCAGATTCCGTATCAAGAATATACTTTTAAAATGGTTGTTATTGTCCTAACTGAGAATCAAAAAGAATTTCGGCGGGTTGACTGATGATTTCAGCCGTTTTTGCACGTACTCAATGTTAAAATCCATCTAATAAATATTTTTGAAAATGGCTTTTTAACAGTAAAGGGATGTTTTAAATTACATTTTAAAGTGTCATTGACTTGGCCATTGAGCATAAAAAAGAATTTCTTACATAAAAGTTTAACGATAACTTAAAAATTTCTCTTGGAGACATATAATCCTAAAAGCATCATTTTTGGTCTGTAATATAGTAATGTAGAATTAATAAAACAAGACCGGATTATAACGCTGCATAATTACTAAGATTCTGTGTAAAATTAATTAGATGTCCAGAAGTAAAGGGTGGAATTTCTCACCTGTATCTAAAAAATAAAAATAGGGCATCAGTCCACCAGTTTATAATAATTTTGTAACACCATAAAAGCAAAAACCGTACATGAAACGAAAAAAAAATAGATTTGGCAAAACATAAATTTTCCAATTATTTTTTGGAAAAAGCAATGGCGCACTATATTTTTTGACGTGATGACGTCTTATAATTCGATAAAGCCGGCTGCACGCACAAAAAACATGACTTATGCGGCGTTCCATTTAAAGCTTGAAGTGCAAGCAAGAGCGCGGAAGAGGCACAATCGGCCTCCGCGTTCGACATCTGTTTCTCTTCTACTTTAAGCGGTCCGCCTGCTATACAATAATACATTTACATGTTTTCGTCAAGTAGGAAGTGCAGTGAAAAGTGAATGTGGTGTAAGTTGTTTAATTTTCTTTTGAAAAAATGGAACCATTCCATCAGTATTTTTTATGACGTTGTCTCGTTCAACTATCGTTAGTAAACCGACTTTGCAGACAATCGATTTTTTCTTTTTAAAAATCTCTTGCATACATCTTATTTGGACGCCACTGAAGAAAATAAAAATCTTAAACAACATAAAATGCTCATGACTTCTAAATAACTAACTAACTATACTCTATTTTTTTGCAAGAGAGAGTAATAAATCATTTAATTTTATGGCAATTCGCTTTCTGTGTTAGTCCGAGTATAAATATTTTCTTCAATTCTACCTGTAATGTACTGATAAGGCATTATAATTTTAGGCCGGCAGACCCCGTGCTAATATTCGTCAACCTCTTGGGTTAAATACAAAGGAATAACAGATGTTTACCTGTATTTACGTGGCAATAATGTGATAAAAACCTTGACAGTGGCGGTGCGCTTGAGTTTATTTTTGGAACTTACCCTTTTTAAACAGTTTAGTTAAAACGAAAATCTTGTTTCTTTTATATGTGTAAAAAATTATTTTAAAATTTATAGTATATCAATATTGTACAGTTGGTATAATTATAGTTAATAATAACCATTTTAATAATACACATTAAAAATGCATAGTCAAAAAATAATTATTTAAAATATAATCTATACCTAATTAAATATGCTACATAATCTACATCTAGTTATTCACATTCTTCCATATCTGACATACTATCACTACTTGAGTCATATATGAGTCTACTTGTATAATAATTAGAGGTTCAACAGTTGTATCTACTATTATATCCAAAGACCACATTTTATTTTTAACTTCTAATACATGTTCGACCCTTTTTTCCAGTTTTCTGGGGAAGCATTAGATATGGCAATTTGAAATAGTTGTTTTTATATCTACTAGTTTAAACGTAGTATTATTTCTGGCTACTTCACCTTTCACTTGTGCCCATCGCTTTTTAGTGGAATTATACCTCCCTCTCTTTTCTTTAAAAATTCTGTAAATTGTCGCTTTTTCCACCCCAGTCATCAACGCACATTTTTGAACACAATCGTCCACACTTAAATTGGTTAGTTAAATTAGAGTTTTGATCATTTCTAATACAGGGTGCGGCAGATTGGACTCTTACATTTCATCAGGCTAGAACATCGGTAATGGGAGTTGGACATTGGTGGGGATGGTCACATTCGCTTGGGCGATTGATAAGGTTTGTTACTAGGCGCTATGTCTTGGTCTGGTGACCAACGTGGATTTGTTATTGAGCTATTATTCAAAAATGACGAATGTGTCACCGCGTCGAAAAGAGTATTTTGTAACGCGCTTCCTGCCTCCGAATGCCTCTTGTTCCAGACCGGAAAACAATTTTTAAATGGGTTGCTAACTTAAGGGCAACTGGTTTCTTGACTTTCCTAAATCAAGACAGCGATCCGAGATGAAACTGCTGCTATTCCTCAAGACATGGTGATAAAAGTGATGCGGAACTTCTAGGAACGCCTTCGCATGGTGTGTCGCTGCTAACGGCCGTCACTTACACGATATAATTTTGAAAACATAGTTAAAAAAAAAACCTTAAAGTGTGCTCTTTTTGAAAATAGGTAATGAAATTTTATTTTCATATTTTATAGTAGACTTTTATTTGCTACCCAAATGTGGGAGTCCATTCTGCCGCACCCTGTATAATCGAATACGTTTTTAACAATCTGCTTCTCAGTTAAATGGCCGAGACATGCGCGTTTCTGCAGAGAAGCCATTTTAACAATACTGTAATACTTTGAACAATACTCTAACAATTTATAACCACTCAGTTGCACATACGGAAAGATACTAAAATATATATAAAATTTATAATCCTTATTTAACGCAATTCGGTGTATTTCTACCTGTTCTTTGCACAGAGACTGGTGCGCCTATGGTTTACAACCTTCTAACCGTCCCGAGACTATTTTTATTACTGTCTCTTGCAAAAAAATAGAGTATAAAACCAAAATTTAAAAAATTTGGTTGCAGAGGAGTCATTTAGTCAGTCAGGCTATGTTTATTTTTCTCGTAAAACTGCAAGAAAAATTAAATTACAATTTGTCATAATTCATAAATAGCACCCAAACCAAACATTTATTAACTCTCTAAAAGCAGCTTGGTATCATAATAAAATAATATACTTAAATAATAGCTAAAATATTTCATCTAATGTAAATTAATTGCATGGGTTGATGTGATATTGAAAGCTCTACTAGGTACAATAAATTTAATTAGTATTCTATATAATCTAAAGCCCTTTGCTATTTAATGGCTTTCGCTTAAGAGGGATACCAAGTAACGTTGTTTGACAGTATAAATAATATCTTTTGATAAACATTTAAAAATAAATTAAACCGACTTTAAAAATTAAAAAAAAAAAATCACCAAGGAATTTAAAATAATATACAGGGTGTCCGGAAAAATGTAGAAATCTCTTGCACACGTATGGAACAGATGAAAATAACACGACAAGTTCCTATAAAATTTTTTTCCGTTTAAGCCCCCTGCGGAGATATGATCCCCTAAAGGGGGCAGCTGAAATCGGTTTTTCGTGAATAACTTTTAAAGCGCTCTGCATAATTTGATAATATTTTAGTACGATGCATACTAGTAAAGACCTTTAAAATAGTGCCCTTGAAACTTATGTCGCTTCTCTAGTTTGCCAGGGACGGACTAGTTTTCGCACATTATTGATAATATTTTTACGCCCTGTATGGTGAAGACACAAAAATATGTTTTTGGGTAGTTTAAACCTTTTGCTAAAAAAAGGTACTCTTGTTTGACATCGATGAAATGAGCTGTTTTCGAGTAAAAAAACATTAATTTATAACATTTGCAACAAATTCCTGACCTGCTACGAGAGGACTTCAATACTAAATAAAATATTGTATTATTAAACAAAAATAAACTCTTATTGTTAAAATAATTTTTTACTCGAAAACAGCTCATTTTATCGATGTCAAACAAGAGTACCTTTTTTAGCAAAAGGTTTAAACTACCCAAAAACATATTTTTTGTGTCTTCACCATACAGGGCTTAAAAAATATTATCAATAATGTGAGAAAACTAGTCCGTCCCTGGCAAACTAAAGAAGCGGCATAAGTTTTATAGGCACTATATTTAAGAGGTCTTTACTAGTATGCATCGTACTAAAATATTTTGAAATTATACAGAGCGCTTTAAAAGTTATTCACGAAAAATCGATTTCTAGCTGCTCCCTTTGGGGATCATATCTCCGCAGGTGGGGCTTAAACGGAAAAAATTTTATAGGAACTTGTCGTGTTATTTTCATCTGTTCCATACGTGTGCGAGAGATTTCCCACATTTTCCCGGACACCCTGTATAATAAATGTTATAAAATAATGTCAGGAAAACACCATTTATTAAAGTATGACAAGCTTTTTGATAATTAACCTAGTTATTATTTAGTATGTACAGGGTGAGTCTAATTCGGCGCTTTTTATAGCTATACTCATGTTTTTTTATGTTTTACAAAAAAAAACTGACCCCTGCTTGTGATGCTCAATTTTCAAGCCAAACTTACTGGTGAAAGCCGCATTTGGCTATCTTGGGTCGTTTACTCGCTACAGCATGTTTCTTAATTTCTTGCAATTTCTTTAATTCTTTATATCTTTTTTATTGTTTTTTTTTAATTTTAAATTTTGTAAAGCATCTTCACAGCAACTTTTTATGCGTTTCTAAGATTTTGCATATTTGTTCATTTAATACTAATTATTGTTAGAAAATAGTCCACAAAAATATCTTTTCGTTATTCTTTCAATTTATTTTATAGACTGTAATGGTAAAAAATCATTTCTATTAGTAATTTAGTAACGAGAAGAAGAGTAAAATATAATCCAATTTTAAGAGTAACCTAATTTATTTGTTGATATTTTACCCCAAAAACTTTTTTAATTAGGGTTTTTCTAATTTGGCAACATTTAGTGAAACAAGGCAACGATTATATTTTTGTATACAGGTAGGCAAATGATGGTCATTAAAATGGCAAATGCAAGCTAAATTTAAGCCTCTCAGTAGGAAGCTTGTATTTATTTTTCATGATTACCTTCTATTATCCCAAATACAAAAATATAATTGTTGTTATTTTATATATTAACGGATTAATAAAACCAAGACTGTATGCAGAAAGTGATTTTAGTGAGCAGGCAGCAACAACCAAAAAAACAAGCTTTACGTAGGCGCCAACTTCAGCAAATAACCCAGCTTTAAGAGGCCTTTCTTTTTCTTGGGCTCCTGGGGGCCCCTTTCCCTGCGTACTGCTTTGAATAAAAACCTGATCAAAAAGTTCCTAAACGATTGCTGGTAGCGATATTTACTAGGTATACATTATTTTGGTAACATAATCTGGTAGAATACAAATTCTTTTACTGAAGCTATAATACAAGGGTATAAAAAAGTTATTGCATTTTAAACATAAGCGAAACACTGCAGGTGGCTCCTCACATTTATGTTCTCCACCCTGGAAAACTACCTAATAATAATTTATCGGTTTTGGGCAACGGCACGTGGTTAGTTCTGGTTAGTTCTGGTCTATTTACTAAGAGAACTAACCAGAATATATTTATTATTGACGTTCTAAGTATAATTCTTGTCATTACTTTTCTGTTATGAAAATCAACGAGTCCTAAAGTTTTGTAAGTAAATGATGGTAGCTAACAACGGTAACCAAATATGATTCTTGACTACATTATAGTAGTATTGAAAATGTGGTAAATCTCAATAACCTTTTTAATGGTAAATGATTTTGTTTCTATCATTTTACAATATGATTGGAGCAATAATTGACAGAGCTCATTGATAATACTTTGTAGCAACAGTAACTACTATTTTAGCGGACGTTCACATTATTGCTGATATCAACTATCAGTTGTTTTATAAATTCAAAGAAATGCTGCCTTTCTCAAAATGCTAAGTATTGCAAAATGTAAAACGTAAAATTTAACTATTTTTCGATTGTCTGATAGTTATTTAGTGGGAATCTGGAATGGATATTACAATCCGACATCCGACCGCGATCGCTCTCGCATGTCTTGCCGCTCGCGTGAATCTTAGATGAGACATATACAAGATAGATACTGCAAAATTGTAGCATTGATTAGCAGAAGGCATAGAACATTTTGCCACATTTGGAAATTATTACGTTTTACAATTATGGTTTATCACTCTGTACGGTAACATGAAGTTCTGCTATAAAAGTATTAAATACTACTGCACAATATTTGCTACAAAACCGGAGCGAGTTTTACTACAACGTGTACCTGGGGCCTATAGTGCTACACATTCATTGTAACTGTGTAGATTATAATTGTATGAATATTTACTGCATTTTTTTCAGTGAATCTGCTTTATACAACTGGGCGTAAGTAGCTCTAGTAATAAAGTTTAAATTAAGTGCTTTTTCAAAACTAAATTAAATAAATGTTTAAACCATTTTTTTGAAAGCCCTACTATTAACGCTTACCTTGTATTATTTATCGTTCAAAGTGTTAATGATGAACCAATTACCATGTGTGTAGTGCATTAGTGGTTTGATTTGAGGCCAATTAATTAATTAATTAATTACTATTACGTTATGACACATTTGGGTAATAACTTAAACAACGCTTATCTCAACAAAGTTTACCTTACATGTTTACTGTCTGATGGTTAAAACACAAATTATCAGAATATACAGATGCGAAAGTGCGGCAAATTACGCTTACTTGTTTCTATGACCTTGAGAAAGAATAAATGAAACATCTGCACCAATGTATGGATCGTAATATTTTAAATTTGTAAAGGTTAAACCGCACCAAGGCGCTAAGGACAGATAGACTTTTATAGTAACTAATTATGCAGCTTTTTTTTATGTGTGGCAAACGAAACAAAAGAATAATACACTGATTGGGAATTTACAAACTAAAAATTTTACCCATTCTTTGAACGGCAAAATATTGTTAGTAGATGTCACGTTTGGATCAACCTGTAATAAAATGTCTATACCTGGTTGCACAAAACATTTTTAAAAACGATTAAACTAATGGGGGTTTAGAATGTTTAACAAAAAGCCATTTAAAAAAAAAACCTTGCCTAAAAACTGCTTATTAAATTAATTAATGGTATTCCTTTTTTTAGCTTAATTGTGTATTAAAAAGTTTTGTGTAACTGGGGATTGAAACAGAATAATTGAAAGCCGAGTAACACAAGTTTCTAAAGAAACCCAGACACAATCTTTTAAAGCAATGCAGATCGTGCCTTAGTAATACCCAAACATAATTGATTTGTATTTTTTATTTGAAAGTATGTAATTTTAAAATACTGAAAAAACACCTCATTTTTTAAATTTGAAATATAGCCTTTTAAATGGTAGTACGGCTATAAATAAAAAAATTATTTTCCTTTGTTAAGGCACATGCTGATTAATATCAATAACTTTAGTAACATATCTAAGTAATTTGTATAAGCTTTGTATTTATGGTAAATACTCTTAAAATAATAGTGGTTCTTTGGGAATCTAAAAGTGATCCGCTCCCGGTGATGGAGGAACAAAATAAATGTGTACACATTTATATTCCATATTAAACGGTAAAAAATTTAACAAGACACTATACTAACACTTTAATAATAAAAATATAAAAGTTCACAAACAACTAAACACAACTAACTAACTTATGCTCACGTTCTATACCAACAAAAGTATGGGACTAACTGACCTAGATGAGCATTAGGTCACGTACTAAATCGTGGGTGTATATCCACCACGCAGTGGGAGGGACGATAGTGGTGAGAGATTTTAACGAACACGCTTTTCGCATCTGGGTATTCTGATAATTTGTGGTTAAAATAAAGAAGGTTCTGCTCATTATGACGTATGACTTTATATAAATATCTTTTACCCGTCAATTATACCGTATATTTTGTAGAGGTGTTTGCCTGTTGCGATCACCTGATCTCGATGGATAGCCAATCTTGTTACCTGCGCGAAACAAAAGTTACAATTCATGGGCGAAAAATGAGTTTGTGCGCAAGCAAATCTAAGGGTAACTCGCCTGGCGCCAAACGAAGTATCGGGCAGAAACATGTGAATTTATCGCCGCTTTTTTTAAAGGACGTTGAGTCAGTACCGTATTGGTTAAGTTGGTTAATTTAAATAAATTAAGAATATAAAAATTGATTTTAAATAAAATATTAAGTTGGGATAGCGGAACCAAAAAAATGTGGGTATTGAAAAATACTGTCTTGTCATTTTCAGTCATGGCCTTCTATAAAAACGCAAAATTTATGGAAAATGTTAATTCTCGGTGAAACCCTAAATAAAAATACACACTTATAGATATAGATATTTTTGAAAAGCTGAAAGAGAGCTTAATAAATACAGATAAAAATATACGGGGTGTTCTATAAGAAAAAACATAAGTTGGGTAATTCTTCTTAAAAACTAACCAATAAAAAAGAAAACTAATTACACTTCAATATTCTTCAGAAAAACTACATAGTTAACCTATTTAAAGTTTTTTTCAAACTTTAATAGCAAACGAGTTAAAAAAGATTATAAAAATGGACAAAATCCGAAAATCACCCTGTAGCTCCGAGATGGATCGCAATAGCCATGAACTGTTTTCACTATAGTTGTTTTCTCGAAAAAAGAGATCGGGAGTCCCATATTAGATTTTTGATATTTCTTACCCTTTTTGAGATACCCCGTAAAACCATCGAAAATGAAACACCCTGTACATCATAGACTTGGCGAAAAGTTTGCTTATTATTAAATTTAATAATTAATATTCTAGGTATAACAACAAAATATATAAAAAAAATATGAAATTAAATTAAAATTAGTTAGTTGAATAGGCTGTAATGATTATTTATTAAAATCTCTTTAATTTTACCGGTTGTGGAAATCCCCGTGTGAATTTAATAACATGACGCGATGTGACAGTATTTTAATTATAGTATTTATAATGCCTTGTTTTACTTGCAGATTTAATTTGGTGAAAAATAGTAAAAATTTTGTTTTGGTTAACAAAGAACACCATATTATTTAACCTTTAAGTAGGCGCGCGGGGGTCAAATTGATCCCCAGTGTTGTCAATTTTTTAATAACTTTGAGATTTTTTACAATTAGAAAAAACTCTCTAGGTACCTACCTTAAATCTCGTTAGGTATATGCTAATAACAAAAAAACAAATAAAAACAATACGTTCTATCCAAAAAATTCACATTTTTTCGCGTAGGGTCAATTTGACCCCCACGCGCCTCCTAACGTTACAGTTTTGAGCAATATGTATATCGAGGTGCGGGAGGTTCAGGGAGTCGGAATAGATGTATTATTTGTTCCTGACAAAAAAACATAAGATATCAAATTTTTGTGTGAAATATAAACAGCCAATGTGCAAATATCATGTTAAAACAATTTGTGAGCAGTGCCAAGCTCTAAGACAACATTAAAATTACATTTAAAAACATTTAAATGCAAATTTTTTATTTAATTATTTATAGACTGAAAGAAAATGCTTTTAACTAAAAATATAATTTGACAGAAAAAAAAAAGTGATTATTGGTTGGTACGGTTGGGGGTCTATTTGACCCTCACGCACCTATTTACGTTATAAAATAGTATAGGCCTACTTAAGGGTTAAAGGCCTATTACCCATTTGTTTAATAACAAGCGCTTATAAAAAGTACAATTTTAAATTTAAAGTTAAAAAGGTAAGACAAGCTCTTTTAAAAAATGACTTATTTCATTTCTCCTTATAAATAAACTTAGCCACTTCAATTAAGTTTTCTTTACAGCAACCAAAAAGTATAAAAAAGAATACATTAAATCATTCGTTTATCATAAGGCAGTTGTAGTTATGTGTAATACGCTGTTTTTAACACGCTTTTATTAACTTGGGTTGTAACTATCTATCTATCAATCTATCTATCCATCTGGCTGCCTATGTAACGGAATCTTTGAGCCTAATTTTAACCAACTTCCAGCTATTCGATTTCTTTGAAACTTTGCACACGTATTAAGGAAACATGACAATGCAATAATCTGCAAACAGTATCCCGTTATCTTGTTTTTGATCGCCAGGAAAAAAATTCCATTATATTATAAAAACAACACCTAGGTTGCCATCTGTTGGCAACATTTCAAACTTTGTTATTAAATAAAGAAGAAATTTTTTAGTGGGTTGCAATATGTTGGCAACGGTCCAAACATTGCCTGGATTGCCATCTGTTGGCAAAATTTCAAACTTTGCTACTTAATGAAGAAGAAATTTTTTAGTGAGTTGCAATCTGTTGGAAAAATTTTAAAATTTGCTACTCTTGTTTATTAAAAAAATTTTCGCCATTTTGTCAAGAGTAGCAAAAACTAAAAATGAAAAATAATTAATAGTTTAAAAAAACTAAAAAACACGCTTTTATATGCAACCGAACTAAAAATTAGAAAATAATTTTTCATTAAAAAAATATTGTCATTTCATAGTAAAAAGCGTGGGGTGATAAATATATTAAATGTTATAATTATTATATTTGCAAATATCTATGATGGAAAAGTTATGAAAAAATAGTAAAATGCACCCCACGCCCTTTACTATGAAATGACAATATTTTTTTAATGAAAAATTATTTTCTAATTTTTAGTTCGGTTGCATATAAAAGCGTGTTTTTTAGTTTTTTTAAACTATTAATAATTTAAAGTCTTTTTGGGCTGCACTAAACTACTTTAAAGCCAATATCTTGAAAACGGTTGCTCCGAGCCATTCTTACCTTTTATTGTAAAAAGCATAGGGAAGTTCACTGGTTTATTTAAATGATTTATAAAGAGTAGCACAAAAAGTTGCGGAATGATTAAAAATTTAAACTGTCCAGTCAGCCCCTCTAGTTTGCACGTAAAAATAAATATAAGATGTGAATAACTCATGTTAAAGAACACTAGATACCAACTTTTATTAAATTTTCAAAACATATTATAGTCTAAGATGAGAATGCCAGTGAATAACATCTGCCAGCATAGGTCTGCTACAATTAATAATAATTAATTAATTAATAGTTATTTTTATTTATAATTGTTACCTACCTTTACATGTTAATTGCATAAACCAATGATCAGCGGTGAAATAGCCTAGTTGGTTAGGTAGCAGCATTTAGCAGTGCATGCCTTGTCGACACTCTGGGTTCGTATCTCGCACTAAGTAACATTTTTTTCTATTTTATATTCTCTTATTGGAGATATGCTCTATATTGGTTAGGCGGATTCATTTATTGGATGGATTCTGTTTTTTAATTAGAATTTTTTGGGTTTTTTTGGGAGGTTTTTCTTTTATTTTGTTTCAGGCGACCGGCCAGTTCATAGGGGTCAATAGGGCTGAACAGGGTCAGCTCGTATACCTCGGGACCAGGACCGAAGCGGTCCCATTCTTTCCAGGCGTGTACTCAACAAGAAGACCATCCAATTATATTCTCTTGTCCATTAGCAAAATTATGTTTTCCATAGTAATGGAATAAAATCGGGCTGCTATAGAGCTTTTCAGAGATGTTGACCGTTACGTCATACATTGTTGTTCTCGCTTCATGTCGTTTAAATCAAGAGTGACAAAAAAATTACGTCATTGACGAATGTCGGAGAAAAATCGTTAGCAATCAGTCAATGTCAGTTACTGTCATTATTGATTTTCGATATTTTAGGCATTCCAATTTTTTATATATTTTATATATCTTTGTGAATGTTAAGTAAATAAAAAAACTATAAGTGTTTAGTGCCAAAAACAAATCTATTTTGCGTGACACTTGTGACCCCGTGTCTAACATCAAACATTTAAATTTTTCATGGAGTGTTAGCTCAAAACTATTTGAAACGTTTAGTGCCGTTTTGTGATTTCACACACACATACTTATTTTTATATACCTATTAGTGTTTGTGGGTTATTATTCAATATGCCGCAACGATACACAGAAGCCGAACAAGTTCTTATTTTAAAATTATTAAACTATTTTCAAATGGAGAAAGAAGCAGGCAAACCTCTTTTACCTGTGTGTGCTGTATTTAATGTAAGTTACAAATATTTTATTTACCATGAGTTTTTTTATTAATATTACTGTGTCATAGAGAGTTTCTGATGCCCTGGGAGTATCTATATCTACCATACAAAGAATTAGTACAAGTGGGGTAAAGAAAGATGAAGATTATAAAACCAATAAAAGCCTGGCTCATAGTTCGTCCCATGGGCCTACCTTGCACGAAATACATAAGCATGTAATAAGAACTAGGATTTATGCAATGTATACGGCAGGTAAGATAAAACATAATTTTGCCGTCCAATAGAAACACACCATATGTGCATTTTTATAACTTTTGAGAAAATGGCGTTTAGAGATTTGTCACATAAAATTCCTTACCATTTACATATAAGATATAAATTTTAAAAAATATATATGCAGGAAGTCGTTGAATCATGACCTGATAAAAATTAGTTTATTGTATTAAAAAAAAGATTTATTTAACAAAAAAACGCTTATTTTAGAGACATATACGTTCTAATTTAGTATCAAAAATATGTTTTGTAACTTATCATAAATGCCAAATGTATATTAATTTAGACATACAGGTAGGTGAATTGCAAGTAAATCTTGTACTCCCATGTAAAATTACCTACTTATACTTTTAGACAACTCTTTAAGATAGAGAGATAGAAAAAGATAGAAAAAATAATTATTAAATAAGAGACTATGGTTGCATATTTTCATCAAGTATATTTTAGGTCACTAACGGACACATTCTCACAACTGGTTTTTTTTCTCACTTTCTATGTAACGTGATGAACGAGTCTGCGGATCATTTAAAGCTAGAAGTACTACCCTTTCTTCTCTTAATCCCATGGCACCAAATAAACACACACCGAAAACGAGATTATTGTCGACTCCAAAAAAGTAACATAAAACAACGACCCGTACGATCATTCCTTGAAAACAATACTGCCTCAATTAAGAACTAAAAATTGCGGGCATGCGGGCATCTCTTTCGCTTAGGTTACAAGGAAAAAACATCCTATGTGAGCGCATACGTTGCCAAATTTGGCGGGATATCATAATTAGGGCAAATTTCTAGGTATTTTAAACGTATGTGGAAATTAGCGCTACACATACGGTTTTAATAAGCTTTGTAATTTTCAAATAAAGTTGTAACTTACAGTAAATATTAACACTTACGGTCTTTATGATTTGTAAGAACCCCATTTTTTATCTCATACGTACAAAATGGCAAAATTTATATATTTTTTATGCTAGTTTTTTTATAAAAATCGATTTTTGTTGCAACAATAAGAAAATTTAAGCATTGTCAATGTCACATAACGGTGTTTTTCTGTTGTACGGATGGAATTTATTGTTTAAAAGGTGTCTTATTTTAGGGATATTTTTACTAGTAATTGTGCAATTTATTCACTGTAAATTCTATATTACAGGTGAGCATGTTACCAAATGGCGAAAATGCACGATTTCAAATAGACTATTTTTAATGGAACAGCCGTATGTGGCCCAGAAAAGATTAAAATTTTTGAGAGAGTACAAACAAAACGAAAATTCTCCGTTTGCATTAAAACCAGTTGTTTTAGATGAAACCTGGATATATAGCAAGGGTTCTTTCAGAAAAAGCTGGCAAGATAGTACTCTCAAAACGGTTAGAAAAAAAGTGGTGAGGGAGTAAGGTATATAATCTTACATGCTGGATCAGAAGATGGATTTGTACCAAATGCAAGTCTGATTTTTAAATCTGGAAGCAAGTCCGGAGACTATCATGACTCCATGAATTGTGTTAATTTTGAGAGGTGGTTCGAGCAACAACTGATACCAAACTTAGAAGAACCTTCGCTAATAATAATGGACAATGCTTCATACCACTCTGGCTTGGTGGAAAAAATTCCAAACCAAAGTTGGCCTAAAATGTTACTTGTAGAGTGGGGAAAGGCACGAGATATTTCATTTACACCTACAATGATGAAAGATGAGATCTGGGACATGGTAAAAAATCAGCTACCACCCAAACGATTTAGGTACGCATTAATTTCAATAATCATTATTTTTTATGTTTTAATGTGTTTATACTAATTGTTACAGATTGGATGAATTAGCATTAAAATATGGTCATCGCGTCTTAAGACTTCCACCCTATCATTGCGAGTACAATCCAATTGAGATGGTGTGGTCAGAATGCAAACGGTATTATGATTCCAAAATCAGCTCAATTTATCCCGTTACCCACGATTCCGTTTTGTCTCTGTGGAAGGAAGCATTGGAAAAAGTATTAAATTTACATATTTTTTATATTAACCACTTAAAAATCCTAAATTTTAGGTTACACCAGAAAAATGGCAGAGTTATTTCAAACATACCACAGGCATAATATACAAAGCCTGGGAGCAGGAAAGACTCATTGATGCATCAGATATTTTACCAGTAACTATTAACTTGGACGAGTCTGATGACAATGACAGTGACGATGACGATTTTGATCACCTTTCTGAAGACCCCAGTACAAGTGTGGCCAACTAGTTGGGTCAATGACTTGGGCCAACGTGTACAGAACCACTTAGCGTAACTTCGTGATTGGCGGTCAACATTGGTCTACGAACCGAATGTTGTAGATTTTTTGTGTACTTATCAAAGGATTTTGGTGCAAACTGCCAAACATCGTTCACACGTTTGTCGTTGAGTTGTTTCTATTCTCCGGTACTCTTTTATATTTTGGCAGCGTAAAAGTCTATTTATAAGCTATAACGGCGATGTGGAATAGTGAAGAAGTTTTAAACTTTATGGATTTGTACTAAAATGTCCCATTAATATGGAATCCCAAACACAAACAACATAAAATAAGAACAAAGTAAGTGTTTATTAAAAGTTTAAATCGATCAGCAATAAGAAAATGTTATAACTTATGTATTCAATTCGTTATTTTTTATTTTAGATTTATGATGCTTGGAATCGTATATCTTATACTGTGCATATACCTGTCAATAAACTATAAAAAAAAAATTATTATTGGCTGCCTTCAGATTCCATCACAAGAAGAAAATGCAGTTCAAAATATTAGGCATGGGTGAGGACAAGCTTTACAATCCCATTTGGCTATTTTACGAGCCTTTGTAGAACTTCTTAAAGCATGTGTATGAGTGCCGCAGCATAATTAACAACGAGGATAATAATGTAAGTAAAACAACATTTTTATAAGTAATTGTCTAGAAACTGTCCGCAACTACGATTTTGACCAAATTTAGTACACGGGGTTATTGGGGCGCTGATCACGATATTAAAGAATTTTTAGTCCGAAACGTTTCGTCTCTGAGATATTCATCATCAAAGTTGGCATTTAAACTAACCTTATTTTCACCATATTCCCCCTTCTTTTTGCACATAATTCTTGATTTAAAGCTAAAGTGGCCTACCATATTTGATTTTCAACTTTTAAACCCCAGTTTTTCTATGTATTTTACACGTTTTATTAAATAAATTGAAAAGGGTTCCTTTAAAAACGCAGCAAGCCATGCATAAACTGCTCCGGCGCATTCACGATAATTGAAAAATTAAAAGTAAAGCTACGCAATATATTAAAAAAAAAGTTTAAAATACGTAGGAAAATAAGATTTGAAAAGGTAAAAAACAAATAAATATATTTAAATATTTTATAAATACCACTTTAAATTAAAATTAAGAATTGTATGTAAAAAGATGGGGGATATAGTGAAAATGAGGATAGTTCAAATACCAACTTTGATGATATATATCTCGGAAACGAAACGTTTCCGCCTAAAAATTTCTTTAAGATTCGTAATCAGCACCCCAAAAACCGGAGTTGCGCACAGTTTCTAGTCAATTGCCTACCTTTTTATTTTACACAAAGTTTAGTTATCTACCATTTCTATAAAAATAGTTCTAAGAATCCAATCGTATATCTGTCGTAAAAGCATTATCTCTATATTTTTCCATACACCTGGCCGAATTACTTCTCTGTTAGCATTATAAGTATCAAATGAACCTAAAGGTGTATAATTATCTTACGTTACTGTTTCTTAAATAATTATGTAGATAACGACAAGTCATCCAAACAATGGAGGCTTAGGTGGGCTCTAGAGGTGTATGTCTTTGAAATACCCATTCTGAATTTAGCAAAGAGTATACCAAAAGTATTTTCTACTTTTTACCGAGAACGGGACAATTCTTGATTAAATATTCGTTCCAGAACCCTAGTGCATAATGACCTAAAAAGGTTTCATTATGTGGGTACTGATTGCAAAATGTACTATCTCCTAAAAATACGCAAGGCATATCAATATCGCCATTAGGTAGTGAACAAGGGAAGAGGTAAATTTAAAATTTTTGGTAATAGTTTTCGGTATAAAACACTTTGATTAACTACTCCGCCATTAACTATTTGGCCCTGAGAGCCTACATAGGCAAATATAAAACAGTAATTACTATCTACCACTGCAAGTAAATTGATTCTGAAAGTTTCTTTATAGTTGAAATATTCCGATATGAATGTGAAGGTGACAGTATAATAATGTGCTTTCCATCAATAGCAATGGGGAACGCCATACTCATGTAATTTGGATGGATTTTCATCCTTCTGCAGTTTCGGGCATCTAAAATTTATACATAATTATACAAGTTAAATTAAAAATAATCTTAAGTTTATTTTTTTTGTTACAGGCTTTGCAAACGACATATAATAAAGAGGAAACAAGCACGAATATAGACTTGATATCTCCTGTACCTGAAACCAGCAGTAAATCCGGCATTGCAGCAATTCCGAAATTGACAAAATAAATGTTTCAGTTTTTAAACGCTGCGAAAGATCCGCCAAAATTAACAGAGGCCAGCAAGGGAATGCTAAATGCTTTTTCTACACTGAAAAAAGTACTTTACAGAAAAACAGCAAGACGAGATGATGAATGCGATTTGTATGGTAGACTCCTTACAAAAAAATGTTAACATTTTCTGAGAATAAACGAGAAGAAATTATGTTTGAAATAGGCAACATGGTAATGAACAGACATCGAAAAAAGCAAAATGGTCCCAATAGTTCGTACTTTTATACTACTCGTCCAGGCTCTTTTAACAGTTTGGGATCAATCTAAATGGTCATATACATCTCCTTCATCACACAGCCGTCTTCTATCAGCAAATGTAAACTGTTCAACCTATACCACTTGTCAAGCACCAACTGAATGGCTTTAAATAGTTTCCAATGAAATTATATCTGTTCAAATTATTTAATGTTGGCAATTATTTTTTATTGGGCTTATAAAAATGCATAAAAGTAGGAATGAATAATTATCTCTTATCTATCATGTCGTTAGAAGTTTATTCAGTGCCAAACAGATTTAAATTTATTAAGTGAAGTGAAATAAGTGGACTAAATATTTTAAATAGAACAGAACTTCTGAAGCTTTTTTTAGTAGCTAAAAATCTTAACGTCGAGAAATGCAGAACTCGTGTTCTTCCACCAAAGGTATAGCTTCTTTCTGCAGCAGAGTGCCTTAATTTGTCACACTATCACAGGAAATTCTGTCGCAGAAGATTCTTAAAATCGGCATATGACACCCGATTAAAATGATCGAACTAATCCGATGGTTCTGCAAGCAGCTCAGAAAGTTGATTGTTCATAGTATCCCTTAAAAATATTTAAAAATATATTAAATATATTTACATGCTACGATCCGGACACCCCTCTTTCCCTTCATTTACTTTTATAATTAAGTTCTTATTATAAATGTCATCATAATATATGGAAAACTGAATATATTTTTACCTTGGTCTGCTTCGATAGAAACTCAGCTTTCAGCACCTTCTTTTAAGTCATTTTTTTAAATCACTTTGGTTTGGTGCACCTTTCCATAAAAATTGGAAACACTGTACAAATAAATTGCCTCGGCTGCTACAGTCTCCACATACATAGTTACAGAACACCAACAAAAAATATTTATATACTCGTTAATTGGCAAACTTATTTTTATTTGCCAAACTTATAAACGTGTACTGAAGCCTTGAGATAGACTGTTCAAATTTAGGTTTATATACACAGGGTGTTTATACATTGTGATGAAAAACTGCTAGGGTGGAATTCTGTTATCAAAATAAAACACATTGGTCCACAGTTTCTTAGTTCTTAAGATGCACGGCGTTATATTTAAAAAAGTTAGCTTTTGTAAATATTTAAAATACCATTTAACATTTTTTTTTTTTTTTTTATTAGGCACTTACTTATTTTTGGTATTTTTTTGTATCTTCTTTAATTAAAAAAAAATGCATATTCTTAAACCATAAAAGAAATATATTGGAAAGTTTTTTGTTGTTATTTATTTTAATAAAATTAAATAATTAATTTATAATAACACCAGTTTTATAAAACTTTTTGATATCCCAGTAAAAAAAAATTGACTGATAATGTCTGTATTTCAACTGCTAATGCTGTTCAAAAATATAATAATTAATTTACATTTGGCTTAAAAATAAAAAAAAAAAAGGAAAATTTACTCTTTAGAAAAAACATGTTTTTGAAGTTTTTATGAAACCTGGTTACAAAAATCAACGTTTCCTTTGCGTGAATTATATTTTTTTACCATCAAGAAATTTTATTAAGAGTAACTTTTTCCGCAAAATAAAATTCCTGATTCATTTGTTCTCTTGTGCATCGATTGTCTGTATAAGATTTTAGTTTTGAAACAACAACTAGCGTAAAAACAGTTTATGGCTATTATGATCTATCTCTGAGCAATTTTTACAAATCTCTTTAACTCATTTGCTCTTAAAGTTACGAAAAAACTTTAAATGGGAAATATTGTAGTTTCTTTCGTAGAATACCGTCATTTAAGTAATTGTTTTAGGCAAGATGTGCACTGAAGTGACTAACAAGAGGAGTGGCGGCGAGTTGGTGAGATATTGGTATGTGAATTCTTTAGGGCTTTAAAGATTTCATCTTCCACTAGCTCACCCCCTGGCCACCAAGTTATTTGCTTGCCACTTCGGTTCGCGCCTCGTCAGAGAGCAAAACTTTGGTAAAGGGTAACTTTTTTCATAAAAATAAATACTAAAAAAGTCTCCCATATGTGGACAAACTGTAAATACCTTATGCTAGGATTGTTCTTGAATTTGGAAGCAAAGTTTTGTCTCCAATTAATAGGATATTTGGTAACATAAATAGATATTGTAACAGATTTCTTTAATGTAAGTTAAAATAAACTAAATATTTTGGCCAAAAGGGCAATATTAGGTTTAATTAGGCTAGGTTTAGTTAAGTAGTTCTAATGCTACTGTATATCTTAAATTTTATTTTTTATATGTCAAATAAATAAATAGTTTTAAAATCACCAACAGCAGACGACATGCTGTATATGAGTTTTGTGTTTTATTTTTATCGGGAATTTAATTATACTTCCTTAATATTCCTGCCTTTAAATTCCCAATATAATTTTAATAAGACCGCAATGTCGTATTGATATCATTAGTGTGGAACGGCCTTCATTTATCACGAAAGTGTATAACCACCTTAATAAATATTCTAACGTCAAAATTAAAACGTCATTTTTTTTTTGGTTAAGTATATGACATAATATACGACGTGCCCTAATTTCGATATGACGTCACGAAACGTGACGTAACGGTCAACAACTCTGAAAAGAAGTATACTAACTAGAACTAAGCTATTTCACCGCTGATCATTGGTTTATGCAATTAACATGTAAAGGTAATAATTATAAATAAATTAACTATTAATTAATGATTTATTATTAATTGTAGCAGAGCTATGCTGGCAGATGTTGTTTACTTGCTTTCACTACATTAAAATCTGCATAAAAAATATTATTTCATTTAATTAACAGATAAGGAATTTATATTTTCTTAATGCCGGGTCTTAGACTATTAAGGTATTATTGAAGTAAATTAAAAATATGTTTTTGACTTTGACATCTCTAAAAATAATAGAAGATATAGTTTTTTTTTATCTTCAACAA
This sequence comes from Listronotus bonariensis, assembly GCA_014170235.1. Lineage (NCBI taxonomy): Eukaryota > Metazoa > Arthropoda > Insecta > Coleoptera > Curculionidae > Listronotus > Listronotus bonariensis. The sequence goes on along the minus strand of JACEGR010001739.1, from coordinate 30,898 downwards.
TAAAGTTAGTGCTAATAGCTTAGAGCTGTAGATATAATTTTATTAATAATTTACAGATTCGGATGGCCATATTTTTTAAACTATAACAGATAGACATATCAAACGTGGTATTTTCTAAAATCTCTTTGAAATTATCTATGGTGATGCAATATACATAGTGTATTATTTAAAAAATGGTGTTTTTTTTTTAAAGCTCTTTAATATATTATACGAATGATGATATCATATACGGGAGTTTTATTTAAAAAATACATTTTTTTCAATAAGTCGAAAACCGGATGTTCAATAGTTTTTCTCTAAGGTAGCACTTTAATCAGCGGAAAAAATACAGCAACTTTACTAATTTAATTGACTTCGTATTTTAAATAATAAAGAAGTTAGCAATAGTGCTGACTTAAGTTTAGTGCCGTATTAACCATTGGGCTGACTAGGCTACAGCCTAGGGCGCTATGAAAAATAGGCGCCAGAGAGGGGAATAATAGGCGCTAGACAGGGAGTTTTAAAAAAGTTTAGGTCGGGTGGGAATTTTTGGTGACAAATTTCTCCGTGAATAAGGTGCCTTGAAATGAAATAGGCGCAAAAGGGAGGGAATGATTTTTTTTTTATTTCGGATAGCGCCTGGCACTCAAAATAGGCGCTACGGAGGACTAGACCTTTTTTTTCTCTTCAATTTTTTTTTTGGTAGAAAATAGGCGCTCTGGGAATTCTGGCCTATATAGGGCGCCTCAAACAGTTAATACGGCCCTGCTTAAGTTTAATCACCCTGTAGTGCCATGAAGGCTTTGCTTATTGATTCTAATTTTTGTAAAATTACCACTACCAAGTCTGAAGTAGCAACAAACAGCAGAAATAAAAAACTAGGCAAACCATTATTTTAAAAATAATTTGCCAATTATTTTTCAAAAATAAATAAACAAGATTCCTATAAATATTTTATTATATGTTTAAAATAATAAGTTATGCATAATGGCCAAGAACAAAACTAATAAAATTTTAAAATAGAAATAAATAAATATTTTGCAATATTAAATACATGCTGTAAGTATTTTTAGAACGATGTATTAGTATTTTTATAGACGTATTTAAATCTTTAGATTTTTTAGATTACGACAAACTTAAATATTAATTGAATCGGTCATTTGAGAAAGAGCACATGTCAGTTTTAAACCATTTTACAGAAAATAAAAAAGGATAGTTGACAAAATTATTTTTAAATGATTAGCATTAAAAACCTGCCCGATTGCTGGCAAAATACGATAATATTTGAACCTTAAAGAAAAGTAATTAAAAAATATGGGTATATTTGAAAATACGCGACATGTGATGTTTCTGAAATGAATATGAAAACTTAGCAAATAAGGTTATATTTATATTGAATAATACATAAAAAACATTAGAATATATAAAAAACAATACTAATGGTCTTCATTTTCAGTTTTTGTCGAATTTACCCCAATTATCTCTGTATAGAAGTCGTTGGTGTTCTTTTGGAAAGTATAAAAAGAGTGGCTTCATGTAATCAAGTTTTTTTGAAGAATTTATAGGAACCTATCCTGGTAGATAAGTGGGTTGTTGAACAGGGGTAGAAAGTTGTAATAAGTTGGAAATGGCAAGTCTAAATTTAACGCCTCAACTACCCCAGGTTCATTTTAAGAATATCTAAAATGCGTAAAGTACGAAATTTGAAATGTACATTTTGGGGCCCTTGGCACACCTCTACCAAGAGATTTAATGGACAAAATGTTTTTTTATAGAACTCCGGCCACCAACTTTTAAAATCAGCAATCTCTTTAGTTTTTGCAAATTTTACAACATTCTACAGCACCTTTATAATTAATATATTCTTCACCTTTTAGTCTAGCATTTTTTATTATTTCACACTTGTATAACTTTTTTTCCTTATTCTGTGCTAAATTTATCGAAGCATTATCACTTTCAATACTTGTAGACGCCATGTTTTACAATAACAAACACAAAACAAAACTGCCTTCTTATAATGCTTCGAGAAAGAGCACATGTCACCGACTTGTGTCGTTACTAAACGGAATCAAATATTGATAGGAGAATAAAATTGTGCAATATTATCAGACAAGTGATGTTTCTGTATGATTCGATGTATTTACCGCTAAATATGGAATTAACAGTATAATATCAAAATGGCCAAAAATATGACATGTGCTGTTTCTCAAATGACCGATTCAATTAAGGTAAAAAGATATAAAAATTTTAGTAAGGGGATTGCAGGCAGAATAATCTTGTGTTGGTGAAAAACGTAAAAACCTATACAGGGTGGAGCACCACAGACGCCTCTATCTTTGTAACAAAAAGGGTCTTTTAAAATTATTTTTGTTAGGCATATGCAGGGACCTTAAATGGTAAATTTAAAGTTAAAAAATTATACAGGGTTCTTAAAAGATCCGCAATAAATTTTTGTGTTTTTGAATAAAATATCCAGTACATTAATTTCTTTTTCTAATTTTAAAATTTTCATTTTAAATTTTAATTATATTTATATTACAAGCCCAACAGAGACACCAATAATAAGGCAGGCCTAATTTATACACATTGCACAATACAGGGTGTTCCACCGGGAACTGCTGCGATTAATTTCTCAAAAGTACGCTTTGGAAAATTTTGAGAATTCGGTTACATTATAAAGTCAGTGGGGGACATACAACTAAAATTTTTGACAGCTCTACCACTTCCGGTTATATCGGAAGTTGATGTCAAGATCCTTATTTTAAATGAAAAACCCTATATATTATTTATTTTTTAGATTCTGCGTGAAATTCTAAACATAATTTATGTATAATGTTTTATACCTAAGTCAACCGTTTTTAACTTATTTTAAATTTTATGTCAAAAATGACGTTTGCAAGCCATTACATACCTATCAATTTCTTTTAAACAAAAGCCTTTATTATGAGTTGGGGTTGGGTTTCTCGTAAAGAAAGAACTATTTTAGTAGACTGCATTAATATTTTGAGAATTAATAAATACAGAGTGGTCAAAAATAATCGTTAAAAACTATACCGACAAAAACCTTAAAAGTCAATTTTTTTAAATGGAAATCCCAAGCTTTTTTACCTTATCCTATTAAGTATCAAAAATTTTGGCTTAGTTTCGCTTCTAGTCGGCCTTGACAACAAAATGCGGCGTCACAGCCAACTACCCCGTACCTACCCGTACTTAAATGCACTATATTAGAATAGATAAATATTTAATCGTTAATATTTTGAAAACTATAAATTTTTGGAATAGATAAACTTACCTTTATTTTGAATGCCTAATAGGATTTGAATGCCAAATAGGGCATTTGAAAAAATTGACTTTGTCGTAATAATTTTTAACAAATATTTTTGGCAACTCTGTATTTATTAATTGTAAAAATATTGACACAGTCTACTAAAGAAGTTTTTTTTATTTACAAGAAATCCAACCCCAACCCATAATAAAGGCTTCTATTTAGAAGAAATTGATGGTTAGTGACATGGCTTGCAAACGTCATTTTTGACATAAAATTTAAAATAAGTCAAAAACGGTTGGACTTAGGTATGGAACATTATTTATAAATTAGGTTCAAAATTTTACGCAGAATCTAAAAAATAAATAATATATAGAGTGTCCCATTAAAAATAAGGATGTTGACATTTACTTCCGGTATAACCGGAAATGGTAGAGCTGACAAAATATTTTAGTTGTATGTCCCCCACTGACTTTATAATGTTACCAATTTTTTAAAATTTTTCAAAAAGCGTACTTTTAAGAAATCGATCGCGGCAGTTCCCGGTGGGACACCCTGTTTTGCATGAGAAATACAAATTAGGTACGTTTTTTTTTAAACTAGTAAACTGAATAAAAAGGCCTATTTGTTTTAAACCAATGTAGGGGAATGTGGGGTGAATTCATACAAGGGCACCTACATACATTGAGTTTATCTGAAGTTAGACACAAAGTAAAATAGTAACGTAAGTGGGTGTGCACAGTTTTTATGTATGTTTACAGACTAGTAAAGTTTCAGAATTTTCGGTGCGGTAAGATCGAGTGCACAACACGGAACGTGTTTTTGCCTCGCGTAAGTAATTTCATTAACGTAACTTTTGACATATTTTATGGCCAGTTACTATTTTTTGGATTAGTTATTGCTATTTAATCCTAATTATAATAATACAAAGGCACTAATTTAATGTGTTAATTAATATAGATGAAGACGGTTTTTCTATTTCATATTTTTTCATTAATTAGCATGTGATGGGGCAAATTCATACACAAGTATATGGGGCACATTCATACTGTATAAATGTACTCCTGGCCCTTTATGAATATTTTTTTAACTGCTATTTTTTTGTTACACAGACGATTATAGTTATAACTATTATATAAAGTGGTTTAACTGAAGTAATGGTTTCATTTTTACGGAAAAAAGGGTACTTTATGAACTTAGTGTCTTTGGATGTCAAGGATCAGTTAATTTACCAGACATAGTGATGATATTACCACACATCTTAGGTCATAATCTGTTAATAACATAGGCATATTAATTCTAGGTTCTGTAAGTTAATGTATCTTTATGTTAACCAGAGTTTTTATTTGATATAATTAATAATGTATAAACAATATTTTTTTACATTTTAAAATTGTTAGTTTTAATAAATATAACAGACTAAAATAAAGAATGTTAATAAGTGTCTTTGGTAGATAACCATACATGTAACGTAAAGACCGTTTAATGACACTCTGTTCACTGTTCGTTACTTATGTTCATATCACGAAACTATTGCGATGTTAAAATAGGCATTAACAGATTTGGATAAAAACTGTTTTTTAATTTTTGAATTTTACTCTTTGTTTTGTATGTTATAAAAATGTATTTGTTTTTTTTATATAAAGGTATGGTATAAAACCATAACAAACAATAATTATAATGAATTAATAGTGATGTGAAATGGGCCCCTTCGGTTGTATGAATGTACCTACTAATGGGGTACATTCATACATTTTGCTTTTTTAGTAAAAGTCTTATGGAAACACGCGCATGTAGATTTTCAATAATATTAAGGTTCTACTACAATATAAAATAGTTAAGCTAGTAGTGTGTCATAAATTAAAAGAGGTATACCCTAAAACACGGCATTCCAGAAAGCAAAATATATAAAAACTGTATGAAGCCTCCCCACTTTCCCCTAAAAAGATTTTTTGGTGTTTTTGTTAATTAAAAAGTGCTCCATGTAAAGGTAGCTGAAACTCTGCTTTTATGCTTCTCTATTTCAAAAAGTACGTTTTTTAAGCTTGTTCTAGACAGTGCTTTATTCTGAAATACCTTTACCGTATGAGTTACGAAAATTAATCAGCTTTTACCCTCTGGACTTGCACATGACAGCTTATCCACTACATAGCTCTAATATACACTTATAGTTAGTAGAGTCGTTTATTGTGTTTTGCACGCTTGGTCTAAGCATTTGCAAAAAGAGCTATGTAAATGTAATTTATTAATTACAAAATTTAGTTTTAAAATATAGCATTTTAAAAATAAAATATGTTCTTTCATTCTACAATTATTTCGGTGGGTTAGAGTTATTTAGAAATTACCTAAAAAATGTGACTTTTTTGACAAAAGTAAATAATATCACATTTTTTTCTACCCAAATATATGTTATTAAAATTAAAGTATTTGCTGTTTAAGCAGCAGATGTGTACGTACATTTATTTTTAAACAGGGCTATAAAAATTAGTCTTAAAACAATTTTAAAAGATACCAAAGTACGTGTAGTACAAATCTGATAAATCAGGCAACAGTGCCGATCTCAGAATTCAATAAGACCTGCTCAAAACATCCTAGGTGCCAAATGTAGTAAGGGTGGAAGGGAAGGTCAACAAAAAAATTTTGAAGACTTTCTCATAAAATTCAAAATCGATATTATCTTTTAAACTTTTTTACTAGAAAGCCCAAAACTTTCCTTTTTACTTTTTTTACACTAGCTCAAAAAACAAAATAGGACCGTATCACTTTCATAATATGTCCAAATGCAATATTTTAAAGCGAATCCAACGATGTAAAACACTACGACACTTTCCTTTATTTTTTTTTAAAACAACAATTTAGTATGTAAGTAAATGATCTTTTTAATACTTAATGGCGTACGTCGCAATTTATCGTAGTTGCCATGATAACAGAAACTAATAGAATTTGTTGTAAAGAACTAAAATCTAAAGTAAAGTTTAATGTTTGTTCTTTTATATCTCCTACGATGTTAAAATAATTTTAAGTTAAATTTGCTACTTGGATTATTTTTAATTGTTTAAAATCAAGTTTAACCTAAAATTATCTTAACATCGTAGGAGATACAAAAGAACAAAATTATATTTTATTTTTAGACTTTTAACGGAACAAAAGCAATTGTTTTTACAACATATTCCATTGGTTTGTGTTTTAATGGCAACTGCGATAAATTGTGAAGTGCGGCATTTAGTATCAAAAATCATTTACTCACATAATAAATGTTGTTTTTTGAAGTGAAGAATGAAGTAAAGTGTCTTAGTGTTTTACATCGTTAGATTCGCTTCAAATACTGCTTTTAGAAATATTATGAAAATGATATGGTCCTATTTTGTTTTAGGACTACTAAAAGTAAAAAAGTAAGAGTTTAGAGCCCTCTAGTAAAAGGTTTAAAAAAGATAAAATCGATTTCGTATTTTCTGAAAGTCAGTAAAGTATAAGAAGTGATTATAGAATGATCATGGCACTCTAGATGTTAAATAAAAATTTAATTTAAAAATATAATTTGACCAAAATTTGTTTTTTAAGATATTGTATTTCGACTAAAAATAATCTGAAGAATCCAAAAACAAAAATTATACAGGGGTCCCATTTAAAACTTAAAAGTTTAGTTATTTCCGGTAAAACTGGAAGTCGTAAAGTCTATCGTATACACCTAAAAATGACTTTTCGTTAGTGTAACAACCCTACCAAATTTCGTCAGTATCGATCAAGGTTAGTTTATATTTATAAGGTTGCGACATATCCTCAACTTTTAGGCGGTTCGAGGTCGGGGACGCAAGGAAGGGCACTCCACGGAGAAAAGTTGGCAAGACTGGGTAAAATCAAAGCTGATTATCAATCCAGTGGCGTCTAGAATTTGCGCATTTCATTTTGCATTGTTTTGGTAGTGATATTTGTTGAAAGATGTAATTCCAAATGTCTTTTATTTAAAGTAAAAGAATTTACAACTTGATAACAATTAAAAACTGTTGTGTAAACGGTTGTTCTAATAATACAATAAACTGTATATCTCCGGCACTGAACAATATGGCCGAAAAATGGGAGATGTATGACGTCACATCTCCCATCGTCAAAGCAATATGGATCTTATATAGACCGACTTTAAGTATCGATAAAGAAATAAAAAATGGCAGCCGGAAAGTGACCTCGTGGGCACCCGGTATATATTACTGGCTCTGCTACTTTCCAGGCCACAGTATATCTTGCCGCTGTCCACTACACAGCTTAAGTGTACTTGTATTTGATTGGGTAATTTCTCATAACTTGTAACTGATTTATAGGATACGCCTTCGTTGGATGCTATCCAGAAGTGGCTACAGCTTTATAATCATCTAAAGCAGACAATGACGTTTATTGTGTTGAAATATTTTACGAAGGAAACTGTTTTAACGAGTAATAGTCTAGTCAACAAGTTTAAAAACGTGATAAATAGCACTAAAGCTCCTGAAAATATATGCGAAAGCTTATTCTATTCGAAATGACGACGTCTAGAAAAATGTTTTTTGATGGCTTATTAGTAAATAAACAAATTCGATTGTTATTAACAACATAACAAAAAATAAAGCTTTACTTTTTGTAATTTTTTCTTTTTATCTTTGGACAAACCACGAAGGCTAAAAGCTTAAATACTAACGTACCGTGGGTGTCTTAAGCGAGGGAGTTTGTTGACACGGGACTTAAATACTTAAAGATTTGGGGGGAAAGAAAAGACCTCCGCGGGCAGCAGGTTCCACATTCTAGAAACTCTAGGGATAAAAGAACGAACAAAGTGGGAAGTTCGGGGCCTGTCCAATTGGACTGTATAGGGATGCATACGCGCGGCACCACGAGTTTCTCTGTTGGAAACCGTGAGTGGAGGAACTATACTGGACAATTTTTTAGAGCAAAAGCCGTGGAAATACCTATAAAAAAGCGATAAATCCCCTACAGCCCGACGATGGGCAAGAGAAGGAAGCCTTTCTGTAGGTGAAGGATCATTAATGGGACGAATAGCTCTTCTTTGAATGGAATTAAGAATGCTTAGGGTTGTGGGGGACGCCATGCAAGATACAATGTGTTTGTGCCAGTTACTTTCGAATGTGAAGCCCACAAGATTGAAGGTGTCTTTGCTCAATAAAACTTGGCCGCTCATAGGTAGAGGATGAGTAGTTTCGCGACAAGGAACATAATTGTGTTTTGAGTGCATTAAAATGGACGAGATTTTTATTAGATTAGTTGTGGACGAGAGAAGGTCGTTGATGTGAAGAAGAAACAATGTTGGTGCCTGAACTAAGCCCTGAGAGACTCCAGCATTTACTTGGTGAAAACTTTAAGAATGGCCGTCCACAATAACTGATATACGTCGATCAGATAGATAACTAGAGAGCCAAGTACAGAGTTTAGTTGAAAGACCATAGGAGGGAAGTTTATTAAGAAGTGCGGCATGTCAGACCTGGTCAAAAGCTTTGGATATATCAAGAGCAACGATCTGAAACTCACCTAGAAACTTAAGAGACTTATTCCAACAGTGTGATACGAAGGAAAGAAGATCTGCTGTAGATCTTTGTGGCAAAATCCATACTGCCTGTCATGCAAAATTTTGTGTTTTTATAAATATTTAAAAATTAAAACTAAAACTTAATGTTGAAATTAAAAAAAAAACGATCCTAAAAGAAAAGAAAATTTTCAATAAAAAGCCCCCACGCGCAAAATTCTATCTTCCTTATTTCTAATAAAAAACAGTCGTTTTGTAATAATGGCTTAACCTAGACCCAATGCAATAGGTAACTATTGCGAAATTTTACTTATAGTAGGAGAGCCCAAGATGCTAAATTTGCAGTAACTCGAGCGTCATGGAGTCTTAAATTATGAACTAATAAATAATAGTTTAAAAAAACTAAAAACACGCTTTTATATGCAACCGAACTAAAAATTAGAATATAATTTTTCATTACAAAGCAGTTTGTCACTTCAGAGTAAAAAGCGTGGGGTGCATTTCACTATTTTTCATAACTTTTCCCTCATAGATATATGTGCAAATAGAATAATTATAACATTTAATATATTAAGCATCCCACGCTTTGATTCTGAAGTGACAAACTCTTTGTAATGAAAAATTATTTTCTAATTTTTAGTTCGGTTGCATATAAAAGCGTGTTTTTTTAGTTTTTTACACGATAATTTATTTTTCATTTTTTAGTTCGATATATCAATTAGTTTTTTAAAAATAAATGCTCCAGTTTATTCACTAAAAATTTCTTCGCCATTTTATCAAGAGACACAGAGGATCTGTAAAGGAATTTATTTATCCTGGCGGTCCTAATCAAGATAACGGGATACTGTTTTTTAAATTATTGCATTGTCATAGGTCCTTGATACGTGTGCAAAGTTTCAAAGAAATTGAATCGCTGGAAGTTGGTAAAAATTAGGCTAAAGATTCCGTTACATAGATAGATAGATAGATAGATAGATAGTTACAACCCAAGATAATAAAAGCGTGTTAAAAAGCATGTTAATTAATTATAAGAAAAATGCTATCGAAAGATCTGAGTAACCGAAGGATCATTAAAAAAATGATTATGTAAATTCTTATAATTAGCCTTTTTAATATTCGTTTTATAACTTGTAAGATGTTAAACAAAACTAAGTGGTCACCCATCTAAATACTTACCGTGCCCAAACTCGCTTGACACTTATTGATAGGAGGGGAACTGGTGTGTTAACCCGATAAAGCCAATAGTAAAAAAATTGCGAAGGCCAGTCGACAAATATATTTTTTATATTTGCATCAGAAATTCTATTATGTTCTAGAAAATAGAAGGTTATTAAACAATTTAAAATAGTCCTGAAAGTTTTCAGTAACCAAAGGATTATTTTTTAAAAATATCGTGTAAATTGGTGCAGTTTTTACTGCCGAAAAATATAACCATTAAAGTAAAGTGGTGCAGTTTATACTCTCCAAAAACTACGGATATTGCGTTTATCGATAATATATTCCGCTGTATAGGCAACACACGTTGCATTTTGTCTTTTTGTTTTAAAGAAAAAAATGAAATAAAACATTTAATAAGGTAGAAATTAGACGTCTTAGTAATCAGAAGATTATTAAAAAAATGATCATGTAAGTCGATGCAGCAGAAGTCTCTAACGAAGTGTCTGAAAATTATGGCTTTAGGTTTTAAATACAGGATGAGTCAAAAATCGATCACGAAACTTAGAGGGTAATTCTACTTGAACAAAATAAGGGTAGAGCTTCATATTAATTTTTGCTTTGCAGATTCTGCACTTTAAGACAAAAGTACATTTTTAAATTCCGGCAGAGGCACTTTACTCTAAAACTTAAAATTTATTTACTTCTATTAGCTTCTTTTTATTTGACAGATATCGTAGCTAGGGCGCCATTTTCTAGACTATCAAAAACTTAAAAATATGGTACTCTTTATTAAAGTCGATAAACCTCACCGTTTAGGCACCAATAGACATCAACGTTTTCATCAATTTCAATCAAATTACCTACATACATACAGGTGTCCAGTAACTCAACCGACAAATTTATCCAAACGATTATACAACAAAAAATAGGAAAAAACTTCAATAAACATATGTCCTAAACGTCTTAGTTTTTGAACTACGGGTGTTAAAATAAAATTTAAAAAATGTATTTAAATATTTAAAACACCGTAATTTAAAAACTAAGACGTTAAGGACATATAGTTCATATAAAGTTTTTTTTTATTTTCTGTTGTAGAATCGCCCTGTAAAGTTATATTGGTTGAGTTACTGGACACCCTGTATGTATGTAGGTAATTTGATTGAAATTGATGAAAACTTTTAATGTCTATTGGTGCCTAAACGGTGAGGTTTATTGACCTTAATAAAAAGTACCGTATTTTTTAAGTTTTTGATTGTCTATAAAATGGCGCCCCAGTTTTGCGATATCTGTCAAAATAAAAGTTATGATGTAAATCAATTTTAAGTTTTAGGTAAAGTGCCTCTGGCGGTATTTAAAAAAGTACTTTTGTCTTAAAATTTTAGAATCTGCAAAGCTCGATTTGTGTGCCAAATATCAACTGGATTGGTTAAAAAATAAGTGCAATGGGGACAAAACCAAAATAAAAATTGAACTTTGACGGCTTGTAACTCGAAAACGAATGACATTTCGGAAAAAATTTAATATGAAGCTCTTACCCTTATTTTGTCAAGTAGAATCACCCCCTTAAATTTCGTGATCGATTTTTGAATCACCCTGTATATAGATTGTCCGTATTTTTCGGTAGCTGTGTTTTATCAAGTCAATTTTGTCAATACACTCCAATAGTAATAAATTTTAGCATTTTTAACACCATAACAGCATAAATTTGTGTGATACTTTGATAAATTATAAGCGCTTTTGGTCCCAGGATAATGAATATAACTTTAAATCCACTACATAGCCGTAATATGCACCTGAAGTTCCTTAAGCTATTTATTTTGATTTATGAAACACGCCATGGCTGGGCGTCAGCGAAAAATTTCTAATATGCAATTTGTACTATTTCCGTTGTTCGTTTCAGCATGTTTCAGCAAAATATAAATTGCGACTTTTCAGGAATAAAATATTTGAAAGTAGCAGCTTTTTAATAAAAGGGAACAGGATTTTAAGAAAATCTTTTAATTAAAATTGTGTCCGTAATTTATAAGATGTTAATTGGCATATCATATGGCAAAACGATGGAATGACTAAGACCACAAATGGTTCACTGGTTGTACAATACTGTGGTGAAACCAGCCACAACATATGCATCCATTGTTTGGTGGACCAAGACCAGACAGCACACGGCTATGCTTCGGCTGGGCAAGGTGCAAAGACTAGCCTGCCTTGGCATAGCGGGATGCATTAAAAGTACACCAACAGCGGTCTTGGAGACCCTACTTGACCTCCCGCCACTGCATATAGTGGTACAAGGGGAGGCGAGAATGGGGGTATACAGACTGAAAAATAACCTGAGCAACACAAAAGTTAGATCAGGACACATGGAAATAAAAATATCATAAGGAGTCCCATAATGGATATGAGGACAGACTATATGACCCCACAAATCGTACCCAGAAGACCCTTTCAGGTGACAATACACCCAAGGGAGAACTGGGCAAACGAAAATTTCAGACTCTCTCTTCGAGGTCAAACCTGGTATACGGACGGGTCCAAAACCGAAGAAGGGTCAGGAGCAGGTGTCTACAGTGAGATGGGAAACACTCGTTTGACCTTTCCACTGGGAAACCACGCCTCTGTTTTTCAAGCAGAAATTTTTGCGATCTTACAATGTGCCAGGATTAACAACCAAAGGCCCCGCAACAAATTGTACAATCAACATTCTTACGGATAGTCAAGCAGCCCTTGGTGCACTCAATTAATCCCAAGGTATCGTCTTGGCTGGTACTAGAATGCCTCGAGGAACTCAGAGAACTGGCGGAACGCAACCAACACAAGGTTAATGTGGGTGCCAGGGCATTGCGGAATTCGAGGCAATGAAAACGCAGACGAACTGGTTAGAAGGGGGTCAGCCACGACATACGTCGGGCCAGAACCAGTCCTTGGAGAGCCAAAGAGTACCTTCCGGAGTGCGGTACAAAACTGGGTAAAGGACCAGCAAAGACTGCACTGGGAAAGGCTTCCTCAACACATGCATGGGAAAATATACATCAGTGGACCATGCACAAAAAGAGCTAAAGAACTACTCAAAATGGGTAGGAATCAGCTAAGAACGATCACAGGTTTCCTCACCGGACATGCTCCAGTGAAAGAACACCTAAATAAAATGGGATTATACAACGGAGATCTGGACTGCAGATTATGTGGAGCAGAGACCGAAAAACAGTATCCCACATACTGTCAGAGTGTGAGGCACTGGATCACAAAAGACAGGCAATTTTCGGGGATATTAGAGTGCCCCCGGAAACATATGGTACGCACCCAGCAGACCTATACCGCCTTCTTCAAGGAACTAGGGTACTGGAATGGGTAAAATAAAACACGAGCTAATAGTACAATAAGCCTTCAGGCTGCAGTGCCACCGGACATGCAGACGGCTCCCCTGGGAAAAAAAGATGTTTATTATGTTTTAAACAAATATTTTTAGAGTATTTCTGTTTAAGCATAGTAAAGTGGTGAGGCGAATAAATGTGATAGTGGAGCTACCCGTCTACTAGAACCTAGGCTTTAGTTAATCATGTCATTAAATTTAAGACCGACGTTTCGTCTTTAAGCCACCGTCATTAACTTTGTTTTTTTTTAAATAGACGAAATATTTATTTTTAAGCCCAATAAACTTGTATTTTGCTATTAAAAATCACGATTTTATTTCTCAAAATCATAAAAAAATATTTAAAATAAGTGTCCAATTTTTTTCTATTATTATCATTGACAATATTAGTTTTACTAAACTATAATTGTCTTTGATTACTACTCATTAATATTTATTTATGTATTTATTATGTTATTTATATATTTATTTACCTATTTATTTATTTTTTTATAAAATTAAGCTAACAAGCTACAAGAATAATTGTAATTTACATACTACACATCGTCGCGTTAATGGAAAACTCACTAAGTGACATTTTTTATGCTTCGGGGTAAAACAACGATTTTAATCAAAATTTTAAATAAAAAGAAAGGGTAAACCATTTTAGCAATTTTTTTGTTTCAATGAAAATTTATGGATATCACATTTTTTTTTTATCTTTGGACAAACCACGAAGGCTAAAAGCCTAAATACTAACGTACCGTGGGTGTCTTAAGCGAGGTAAGAGGGAGTTTGTTGACACGGGACTTAAATACTTGAAGATTTGGGGGAAGGAAAGACCTCCGCGGGCAGCAGGTTCCACAATCTAGAAACTCTAGGGATAAAAGAACGATCAAAGTTCCGGGCCTGTCCAGTTGGACCGTATAGGGATGCATACGCGCGGAACCACGAGTTACCCTGTTGGGAACCGTAAGTGAAAGAACTACACTGGACAATTCTTCAGAGCAGTAGCCATGGAAGTGCCTATAAAAAGCGATAAATCCTCCACAGCCCGACGATGGGCAAGAAAGGAAAGCCTTCTGTAAGTGAAGGATCATTAATGAGACGAATAGCTATTCTTTGAATAGAATCAAGAATGCTTAGGGTTGTGGGGGACGCCATGCCCCAGATATGAGAACAATATTCCAAGGAAGGTCGGATTTGGGACACATATAAAGTGTATAAATTAGAAGGGGAAAAATACTTTTTAGCTCGAAAGAAAAATTAAAGCTTTTTGAAGCTGCCGTGGCTATAGATACAATGTGTTTATGCCAGTTAAGGTTACTTTCAAATGTGATGCCCACAAGATTGAAGGTGTCTTTGCTCTGTAAAACTTGGCCGCTCATAAGTTAAGGATAAGTATATGATGACTCTTTTCGCGACAAGGAACATAATTGTGTTTTGGATGCATTAAAATGGACGAGATTTTTGGCGCCCCAATCCAATATTAAATAAAGATCATGCAAAAGAGATATCTGCATCGCTCTGCGTTTGTTTTTCAAATTAGGTTTAGTGATGTGTTTAGGAACCTGAAAACTGGAGTGAAGGGTACTATCGTCGGCGAACCAAAACTAACCAGAACTGAGCCCTGAGGCCTTTAGCATTTACTTAGTGAAAGCTTGAGGAATGGCCGTCCACAATAACTGATATACGTCAATTAGATAGATAACCAGAGCAAAGTACAGAGTTTAGATGAAAAACCATAGAAGGAAAGTTAATTAAAAAGATCTGCTGTGGATCTTTTGTGGCAAAATCCATACTGCCTGTCAAGCAATATTTTATGTTTTTCTGAATACTCAACAATATTCCAAGGGAGGTCGGATTTGGGACACATATAAAGTGTATAATTTAGAAGGGGATATATAAAACTAATAAATTATTTTAAAAAAATACTTTTACTATAAATAACTTAAAAATGTTCAAACAATTTTTTTAACAAAATGTACTTAGTGATTTTTACGTTTAAACCGACGATATACTTATACGTAATAAAATAAATAATTTAATTTAATCAAACGCCTTTATCAACTTTATCGTAACCTGTCATAAAAAAAATTGATGCATACTTACTTGCGAACGGAAATTTTCCTAAAGGTTTGGGATAAAATCGTTATTTGTAATGGAGAAATAGTGAATAATAGTTTTTTGGATCAAAACGTAGCATAAAAGTGTGATAGGTTGTTGAATTTAAAATTAAAATATGAGTTAACTAAGTTAAAAACTAATAGATGGTATTTATTTGGGTACACGCCAAAATAAAATTAAAAGTACTAAAAACCAAAAAAAACATTAAATATTGTTAGAAATAAATTAAGAAATGATGTTCATCTTGGCGAAAGAACAAAATTAAGCATAAACACTATTCTTGAACTTTTAACTTTTTGTGTCAAAACAACATATTTTCAATATAACACTGATTTTTATAAACAAACCTCTGGCATGGCTATGGGTTCACCTTTATCACCTTTATTAAGTAATATTTTTATGGAAAACTTTGAATCAAATTTTGTAGAAAATTATCAATATAAACCTTTAGTTTGGTGGAGATATATAGATGACATTTTTCTATATACCAACATGACGAACACTGTTTAAATAATTTTTTAACACATATTAATACACAAGAACCAACAATTAAGTTTACATTAGAAAAAGAAAACAACTCACAACTACCATTTCTTGACATTTTAATAAAAAAAGATTTAAACAATTTTGAAACAAAAATCTACAGAAAACCTACACATACAAATAGATACTTAAATTTTAACTCAAATCACCCAATAATGGTTAAAAGGGAGTTGTAAAAAGTCTATTTGATAGAATTAAAGTCATTTGTTCTAATCAAAATATAAATATTGAAAAGATTATTTAAAAAATATTTTAATTCAAAATAATTATCCTCTTGATTTTATAAATAATTGTTTCCTTGAATTTGAAACTCAGTTATAAGACAAAATCAAAATAGACCTATTACAAATTTATTTTTACCATACATTCCCGGACTATCAAATAAAATTCAACGAATAGGGCATAAATTTAATATTCGCACAATCTTTAAAACACAAAACACAATCAGATCTCAATTAACAAAAACAAAACCATACAACTTAAATGAAAATACAAAAAATGTCATTTATAAAATACCTTGCGAATGCAATAAGTTTTATATAGGTGAAACATGTAGACCATTAGCCAAACGCATAAAAGAACACAGATCATACATTAAAAACACAGAATTTCATAAATCAAAAATCTGCCAACACGCATTTGATAACAATCATAGAATAAACTGGGATGCTTCGAGCATTTTAGCAAAGGAAACTTGTTCTAAAAAACGCAAAATCAAAGAAAGTGCGTATATATTATTAAATAAAGATAATTGTGTAGCATCAATTTCAGTTAATTTAAATAACACTTGGTTGCCTTTGCTTGATACTGAAGTGTCTTCAGGAAAACTAAAAATTAACTAACTATTCACCTTTTTTGTAAAATAAACAATCAATACACCAGCAACCAGTTATCTATGTCACTATGACACTATAACCAAACAAACATGTTTTGACATTTAATGTCAAAGTTTTCAGAATATCCTAGAAAAACATAAAAATTTTGAATTTTAAAACCTAAATAATAGTAAGTTTTTATTTTTATTATTTTTATTCCATTTGTCTTGACAACGGTGGCAGATTTGCCACCGAAACGTCGATTTTTAATTATCTTTTTACTTGTTTAAATTTTTTTTGGTTTTTTAGTACTTTTAATTTTATTTTGGCGTGTACCCAAATAAATACCATCTATTAAATGAATCCGCCAAACTACAGAGCATATCTTTAATTAAGTTAAAAACTGTTTCAATATTTTGCCTCTTTAAAAAAAAAACAAAGTTAATGATGGCGGCTCAAAGAAGCAACGTTAAATCCAAAATTTAATGACATTATTTTATTAAACAGGAAAAGTGAACAGTGACAATGTGTCGTTTGTTTTAAAATATATCTTCAAATAGACTAAAAAAATAAAAAAAATTTGTAAAAAAGTTTTTTTTTTTTGGTTATACCGAAACGACTGCAATTTTTTTTTATAAAAGAAAATTGTAAAGCATAAAAATGGACAACTTTGCCCTAATTTAATCAACCCTGTATCTCTTACTGTCTCTGGGATTCCAATGGTGTCCCTCAAATTTGTAACATCCACATCCTGTATATTACAGTCTTTTTTAAGAAAAAAGGTAATACAAATGTATTAAAATATAAAAAAAAACCTCCCTAAAGAATAGTATATTATGTGTATATACAGGGGCGAATTCAAAACTTCATCTTAGGGGGGCGCAAATAAAAAATCTTTTATGGTACACAAACCTACATGTTTCTTTTGAAAAACATACAAACAAAAAGCTCAAATTAAACTAACTAAAAACTAACGAAAAAGTTAACAAAAATGTTTAAAAAGAGTTGTTCATTTTGTGCATCCTGCGTCCCTCTCTGGTTCCACCCTTGTGTATATACCCTGAAAAAAAGTCAGCTATTATTTAGCAAGTTTTATATACCTGGTGATGCATCGCCGGGCGGCAAATAGAAATCCCATGTAATTTTTAATGGGGTCAATTATTGGTCCCCTTATTATTTTAGAGAAAATTTATGGAAGTTTATTGAAGAGCATGCAAATCTACGTCCATGGTAAAACTTTTACTATAGATTTTTCGGTTAACTCGTTTTTGCTAGTTAGATGCTAATATATTTTTAAAAATTGTTACACTATTACTACCTTAAATTTATGAACAACAATAAAAATACCAGTTAGCATGTAAATATTATAAATGTCATAAGTTCTTGAAATTTGTTACTCTAGTTTAGTTTAACTTAACCTAATTCGTTTGTATAAATACAACTTAAATCTTTTCACTGTACGATTTTTTGATAATAATAAAGCACTAAATTTTAAAATGACAACGTTATGTCACGGTAACTGGTATTTTTATTGCTGTTCATAAATATGAGGCGATAATAATGTAACAATTTTTTAAAAATATATTAGCATCTAACTAGTAAACGGGTTAACCGAAAAATCTAAAGTTTTTACCATGGACGTAGATTAGCATGCTCTTCAATAAACTTCAATAGAATTTTTCTCTAAAATAATTTAGGGGAGCCAAGAATTGACCCCATTAAAAATTACATGGGATTTCCTATGTCCCGCTCAGCGATGCATCACCCGGTATATTATGTGCGAGGAAAATAATAGCTTTCTCACCTCTATATATAGAATTTTTTTACTGCTTACATTGATATATTACCAATTTTAATTTTGGCAATGGTAATTTTCAAAAATTTGGCATGTGTCAAATTTTGATATGTAAAATATCTTTATATTAACCTAGCTTTGTTCTAATTATCATTATTTACCTGTGGAGATAATAGTAATTCTTTTTAGGGCAATGGAGTAGATAATAGCAATTTCTAAGGTTAGTAGATGAAAAAACAGTATTAGTGTTTTTTTTATTTATTTTTTATGGCACTTACTAATTTAACCTATTTTTTTCGCAAAGTAATATGTCTGCGATTTTTAAAAAGATTTTAACATTTTAAATAAAGCAACCATTTCTTATTAAGAATGACCCTTTTTCGAAAAATATTTGAAATATAAAAAAATACAGGTATAGTCTACTATTTTATAATTTTATAAATATTAACTAAAAAGAATAATAACAAGCCTAAAACAATAGTTAGCCTGAATTTATACCCTAAATGGAAGGTTTTTTTAATACTTTTACAATAATGCTTTTCAAGATAAAGAATTATGTCAAGTTTAGATGTAACATAATTACCAACCCTAAAACATAAAACAAAAGTTTGTTTGTTTTAAAACTTTTAAAACCATACTTACGCGTTGTTAAACACAGACTATTGCAAAGTTTTAATTTTAAAATTACCGACAACTGACCCTTTTAAGTCTTTAAAAATACTAAGTAGGTAAATGTCTTGAATAAATATGTACTTTGCTTTTCTTGTGATTAATTTATACAATAGTTTAGAAGTAAAAATCGTTTTCAAAATAGGCTTTCATTAAAATACACTAGAAAGAGTAAAATAAAGTTATACTTTAAAACTTAAACTTTCAAAATTCAACCGCATTAAACAATTTAAATAATTTAAAAGCCTGACGCAAAGATTTAAGTGCCCCAGGAATAAAAATATACGGGGTATTTCATTTAAAAAATACGTCACTCGTGCTGTAACTTTTGGTTTTTGTGTTAAATGTTTTTTCTAATTAGATTATAAAATTTAACGACAAAAAATACACGAAATGGCTATATGTCGTTGTTTAAAAAACTGCAGTCAGGCAAACAGAACCAGCCTTTTAGTTTTGTTTTACTCCCAAACTTTCTTAAGCAAAATAAAACGTTTTTCTTAAATAAAAGTTTTTTTTTCACGACCGTTAAGAAAAAAGCAGTTTTTTTAAATCGTTAACATGAAGATAAAGTACTCTATTCTAGTACAATTATACAAAGTGTTAAAAAAGTAACTTTTTTAACACTTTGCAGCTTTTTCTCACTTTGAATTAGTGCTTTGTTTCCATGCTTACCACAATAAACTTAAATATTAATTTATGCATTGTAACAGTAAACCCGACATTAACTAAACCAAACGGTCAAGTTACCTTTGATTTCTGTCATTATTTATTTTAGTTCATGTATCACTATATAGTTTTAAAATTTGACAGTTTGCAAAGTAAATTCAATAAAAATTATTGAAAATTAATAGTAATAGGTAATAAATTCGAATGACTAAGAAATTGAAAAGGAAATTATACTGTCTCGAAGCATTTATTTCTACAAAAAGTAAGTACATACAATTTTCAAAAAGAAATTATAAATGCATAGTTATGAAGAGAGGATTATTGTCTCTGAGAAAAAATCAGGAGGCTATGGCTGCTTGAGTTTTGTTGTTGAAATATAATGGCTGTGCTGCAAAAATTAATATAATTAATTTTACATAAATAAAACATGTAAAAATGGTATTTTGAGAAATTTTAGAAATATAGTATGTAACACATGCATAAAGTGTAGCTTTTTACCTCAAAGGGATTGCCGCACACTCTGCCTTCGGCTCGTGTTGTCAAACTTTCCATCTCGTAAAAAAGTATCACTTTATGCAAACTAAATTACTATTTTTCAATAATTTAAAAACAAAAGAATTGTTTGGTCAAATAAATAGCAATGTTTCTTTTTCAGGGTAATATTCCCACTATAACATTTTTTGCCGGCAAGGCATTGGCAAAGGTATCAAAAGACATCAAATGGGCAATTGGCCGTTATTAGGCCACGTGTTGCAGAAAATGTGATGGCATTTATCATTAATAAGTTATGATGAAAAAATGCGTTTAGGATGATGGCATCCATCATTAATAAGTTATGCTGAAAAAATGCATTTAGGATGATGGCATCCATCATTAAAAAGGTTTTGGCAAAAATATGCCTTTAGATGATGGCATTACATTATTTTTTTCCTAATGACAATAAAATGCATTTTTTACCGTCCAGGGAACTAAAATGTGCATAAATAATGCACATGCATAATGTGTGTTTATGTACAGGGTGTCCCATATAAAATTAAATACTATAATTTTGGAAAACCATAAGAGATACAAGAAAAAGTTAAATGCAGAAGTTGTTCAGTGAAATGTATTTTTTTAGTATTTTTATTGTATCTCTTATGGTTTTTCCAAAATTATAGTATTTAATTTTATATGGGACACCCTGTACACACACATTATGCATGTGCATTATTTATGCACATTTTAGTTCCCTGGACGGTAAAAATGCATTTTATTGTCATTAGGAAAAAAATGTAATGCCATCATTTAAAAGGCATATTTTTGCCAAAAACCTTTTAATGATGGATGCCATCATCCTAAATGCATTTTTTCAGCATAACTTATTAATGATGGATGCCATCATCCTAAACGCATTTTTTCATCATAACTTATTAATGATAAATGCCATCACATTTTCTGCAACACGTGGCCTAATAACGGCCAATTGCCCATTTTGATGTCTTTTGATACCTTTTGCCAATGCCTTGCCGGCAAAAAATGTTTTATGGGTTTGGTATTTGTTTAGAGAATCGTACACGACGCTAAACTTTGATAGCTTTTATATTGGCAACCAATCAAAGTACAGGGTGCGGCAGAATGGACTCCCACATTTGGGTAGCATTTAAAAGTCTACTATAAAATATGAAGCTAAACTTTATTATTTTCAAAAAGAGTACACTTTAAGGTTTTTTTTAACTATGTTTTCAAAATTATATCGTGTAAGTGACGGCCGTTAGCAGCGACATACATGCGAAGGCGTTCCTAGAAGTTCCGCATCACTTTTATCACCATGTCTTGAGGAATAGCAGCAGTTTCATCTCAGATCGCTGTCTTGATTTAGGAAAGTCAAGAACCAGTTGCCCTAAAGTTAGGCAACCCATTTAAAAATTGTTTTCCGGTCTGGAACAGAGGCATTCGGAGGCAGGAAGCGCGTAAAAAATACTTTTTTTCGACGCGGTGACACATTCTGTCATTTTTGAATAATAGCTCAATAACAAATCCACGTTGGTCACCAGACCAAGACATAGCGCCTAGTAACAAACCGTATCAATCGCCCAAGCGAATGTGACCATCCCCACCAATGTCCAACTCCCATTACCGATGTTCTAACCTGATGAAATATGGGAGTCCATTCTGCCGCACCCTGTACTATAAAAATGTATCAAAGAAAATATCTTTTCAAGTATTCTTATTCTATATGTATGCACTGGCACGCAAAAAACTTAGGTAACTTTGAAATTTTGATTTTTGAGCATAGGTTTGAAAAACTACATAATTGTTTTAATAGGCGCTGGGTTATTTGCTTTTGGAAATATCTTATCTGTAATAACTGTTTTCTGTTATGAAGTCTGTCTGAAGTTAGTTAGGACAAAATATACAAAGGCATAAACCATCTTCAAGAACTGGCCAAGGCGCTAAGTTGTTATTGTAGGAGTGGAATAACAATGATTCTTGTATGAAACACATTATTTAATTAAATGAAAGACTTGCCAAGTTTAGGGAAATCAGGAAACTAAGAAAAGAGAATAGACGTTTTAACACAATAACGTAAATAATATTTTTATTTTGTATATATGTCGCAGGCAAATGGTTATTTAAGGCAAATGGCTTCTGCCTGGGCAAATGATATATTTTTAATTTTCAAATGCTATTTGTCTAGTCAAATAGCATTTAATTCTATTTGCTTAAGCAATTTTTAGGCAAATGAAAATAAAAATATTTGCATAACCAGACGGTCATGCAAAACTGTCACATTGGAGGTCATGGTTAGTTCTAGCTAGTTAAATCTTTTTTTTTAATAAAGCAAATTTAAATAAAAAGATCTTAACCACCTACAACTAACATGACCGCCCCAATGTGACAGTTTTTCATTACCGACTATAGCTCTTCGAAGCAATGAAATTACAAGGGCATTTGCATTTTAATGTGGCAAAACACACTGTACGCCTAACATTTTTTTATCTTTGGACAAACCACGAAGGCTAAAGCCTAAATACTAACGTTACCGTGGGTGTCTTAAGCGAGGTAAGAGGGAGTTTGTTGACACGGGACTTAAATACTTGAAGATTTGGGGGGAACAAAGACCTCCGCGAGCAGCAGGTTCCACAATCTAGAAACTCTAGGAATAAAAGAACGAACAAAGTGAGACGTTCGGGGGCTTGTCCAGTTGGACCGATTAGGATACATACGCGCGGAACCACGAGTCTCTCTGTTGGGAACCGTGAGTGGAGGGACTATACTGGACAATTCTTCCAGAGCAGAAGCCGCATGGAAAGTACCTATAAAAGCGATAAATCCCCCACAGCCCGACGATGGGCAAGAGAATGAAGCCTTTCTGTAAGTGAAGGATCATTAATGAGACGAATAGCTCTTCTTTGAATAAAATCAAGAATGCTTAGGGTTGTGGGGACGCCATGCCCCAGATATGAGAACAATATTCCAAGGGAGGACGGATTTGAGACACAGTGTATAAATTAGAAGCGGATGTTATCAAATGTTATCAAAACATGTTATCAAATATATCATAGTCATTTGCCTAACAAGGATCAAGGTAAATGCATTTACCTATGCAAATGGCTTTTGAATAAAAATTATTTTTATAAAGTCATTTGCCTTGGCAAAAGGCATTTGCCTAGGCAGAAGCCATTTGCCGGCGAGATATACATTTTACTTACATTTTTGTTAATTAGATATTTAGTAATACGTTTTTCCAACAACAAACAATTTAATTTTTAAATATATAAACTGTTAATCCATCAAAATTGTATAGAATATATAAAAATAATATAACAAGCTCCTATATTTTTTTATATTAAAACCGTTTTATTATATATTTTTGTTATCTTCTTGCTTAAATATGTAAAAATATCCATGAAATTAAAAAAAATCTTTTTTACAAATTTAGATAGTACTTTTTCTAAGAATTTTAAATATAAGCTTTAAACGACACGCTTTCCCAACGGATTTAAATTTTTTAATTTGCTTATAAATTAAATATAAATTGTTACCTTTAAGCTTAAATACAGTAAGGTTTAAAATCCAATACATTGGTAAATATTGTGGCATTAAATTATTTTATGTTTTACCCAAAAAAGTTTTTCAATGACTAATTACAATATTTAATCGCAATATAAAAAATAAGTTGCACCTGTACCTGTATACGTAAGTAGATAATGACTGGTGTTAAGTTTGACTTTGACGTTTCTATCAGTTAGTCAGTTGGCATTTTTATTTAACGATTTGCTCAAAATGGAAGAAATTCCACAAAATATAAGAGAAAAGGTCATAAAAGCGACCGAAAATCTTTTGCCAGTTAAATCAAGGCAACAGTATGATCGGGAAGTATGGCATATTTGGTATTTGGAAAGATGCGAACGCAATTCTTCAAATAACCGAAACCGTTTTAATGACATATTTTTAGGAACTGGCAAGTTATTGATTTTATTTTAATACATATGTTTAAGAAACTTTATTATTTTTAGTCGGAAAAATACATTCCGAACTCTCTCTGGACCAAGTATTCCACCCTAAGGTCTACGTTGATGGTCTATGAAAATATAGAGCTTTTTCGTGATCACCCGGTATAATTTTCAAATATTTAAATGCTTGAAAACATAATGTTTAAAAATTATTCGCAATCAGGTATCGACGTTTGTTTAAATGCCTAATATTAAATTATCTAGATTTTAATGGTAAGTAAAAGTAACTTCTTTACTTATTTAACAAATTAGGAACCTAAAACCCCTAATTTCTGTTTCGAGTTCTAAAGGTCACTAAAGTCTATTACAAGCGGTCAAGTGCATTTACGGCTTGAAAAGCAACGGTACACCGCAAATTAAATTACTCCTTTGTTCGGTTGGAAATTAGTTTACTAATATAAGGAGAAACCTAAATTATACAGAGTATTTTCTTAAAAATATTCAAATATTTGTAAAAGCGATTTAACATTGTGGCGGAGCGTGGTGTAGGGGCTAACGTACTAGTCTCTCACCACAGAGACCCAGGTTCGAATCTCGGAATCGTGTATCGGCATCTTTAACCGCTTGTCACCTCACAGTTGGCAATGGCAAACCGCTGTGTAGTATTCTGCCAATCCTAGGTAGAGTAAACGCCACTTACCCCTGGAATTCCATCTGCTTTTCTTCTCGTGATCCTTCTCAAACTTGCAATCAACTAACTGAATCAATTCAATTGGGCATTGAGACCTATATTCCACACACCATCAAGAACCCCAAACAATCCAATAACCCTGGTTTTCCAAATCTTGTGATAATAAAGCTAGAATTTTAAAAGTTCAGGCTCACAAGAAGTTTCTACAGGATCCTAGTCCAGAAAACCGACAGGCCAGCATTTAAGCAAGAAACTACTACAATCAAACAATTTCTGAAGCCAAAGACTCCTTCAACAATCGTATTAAAGACGAAGTTCTTTCTTGCTCAAATGGCAGCAAATATTTCTGGTCCTTTGCGAAAAACATAAATAGGAATTTTTGCAATACATTGTTATAAGGAAAACAAATAAAAACCAACGATTTTTATCTTACAAAATAAATCTTACCTTAATATCCACATTAATATTTTTAACTAAAAATTCAACACCAAAAATATTTTTAAAAGCAAAAATATATTACGTCTGTTATTACTTAGAATGTACGTAAGTTAGTTTAATTACTTTTTCTTAAATTTATACAACAATAAATGTTGAATTTGATTTTTCTGTTTATTCAGTAGCATATTGCCTACGCCATTAATGTTATTATACTTAATAGTTTTATTATTTTTGTCTTATCACATAATTTATCGAAATTATCCCAATGTGCGTAAATATTTAATAACATTATAATATCAAAATCATTGATTCTGTTTACAGATGCATTCATTCCATTGTTTGCTCAATATGTTTCGTATTTATATTATTTAATAAAATTATAAAAAAACAAAATACTAAATATTTCATACATATAGCTTATAATGGCACGTTTACATCTGACATTTATTGCATGATATTTATGTCAGATAAAATAGGCTAATGTTAACCCTTAAGTACTATACTGGAGTCTCTCAGATCATAACGATTTTATTTTTAAAAATATTAACCAGAACTAACCAGAATATGATATAAATATAAAAAAACTAACCATTTTTTTTTTTGGAAAATTTAAAAAATTTCATTCCTAATTGCGGCCCGAAAATTTAAACGCATATTCCTGAACCAATTAAATTAAAAACGGATATATAAACATAGGTCCTCAAGCGATTTAGTTTAAATTTTGCACACATCTTTGAAATATCATTATCAAGTTATTAAAAAATATATTTTTCAATGCGAAAATGTGTTTTTTTGTTCAAAGTCTGTCGAAAATTTAAATTTAATTATATATTTTTCTCTTTGTCTAATAACAAGATTTATCAATGTACTAACGAAATATTTTTTGTTTTTTTTAATTATAAATAAATAAATAATAATTTTTGGTGAGCAATTTTTATTGGCCATTAAGGAGATAACATACCAACGGCTAAGTTTTCAGAAATTTTTAAATAATAATTTTACAAAATATTACTAAAGTATGTATACTTAATATGCTAAATTGTTGTATAATATATAATTGTATACAGGGTGTCCAGGAAAATGTGGGAAATCTCTCGCACACGTATGGAACAGATGAAAATAACACGACAAGTTCCTATAAAATTTTTCCGTTTAAGCCCCCTGCGGAGATATGATCCCCTAAAGGGGCAGCTAGAAATCGATTTTTCGTGAATAACTTTTAAAGCGCTCTGTATAATTTGATAATATTTTAGTACGATGCATACTAGTAAAGACCTCTTAAAATAGTGCCCTTGAAACTTATGTGGCTTCTTTAGTTTGCCAGGGACGGACTAGTTTTTGCACATTATTGATCATATTTTTTACGTCCTGTATGGTGAAGACACAAAAATATGTTTTTGGATAGTTTAAACCTTTTGCTAAAAAAAAGGTACTCTTGTTTGACATCGATAAAATGAGCCGTTTTCAAATAAAAATTATTTTAACAATTTAAACGTAAAAATTTTATAGGAACTTGTCGTGTTATTTTCATCTGTTCCATACGTGTGCGAGAGATTTCCCACATTTTTCGGACACCCTGTATATAAAACAAAAACAGGTAAAAATACTCTTTTTTGAACCTCTAAAATCCACCTAACTCTTTAAAATATATTTTGTTTGCGTTTGCAGAATTTGGTATTTTTGACACTGGTTTATTTAAAAAACAAAAAAAAACAACAATTTAATATTTATATTCATTGTGTTAACATATTAGGTGTTAAAATTCAAAATTACAATCAAAACTTTGTTTGCTTCCATATCCATTTAAAAATTTTACGGGCATACATAAAGCATCATTAATTTTCTAGACAGATTAAAAGCTTTTTCGTGCTGTTTGTATAATATTTAGGCAATTAATGACATGGTATTCAATAAATTTACATTAGTCTTTTAAAAATTTAATGTAAAATATTGCGAAAATCAGCCAGTATTTTCTTGTAGACTTCGATTCAACAGTAAAAAGCCTAAAGGTCATAAGTTCTGTCTCACTTTTAAATTATTCTCCTTTTTGTTGCTTGAACACTATTTGAACGACGCGATTAGAAAGAAATAGTTGATTGCCGTCTTTATTTCTATGACGCTTGTGGCTTCTTTACAGCTGAACTGAATAGTCCTTGGGCCAGTAATAAAATTGACTTCATATTAAAAACACTTTTAAAACCTTTTAGAGGGGTTCCTTTTGACGAGTCTACCACAAATACTCAGACCGCCATATCCGGAAGCGGCGTTTTAACCCAGCCTCAAATACTCATCCTCTACTTATGAGCGGCCAAGTTTTACAGAGCAAAGACACCTTCAATCTTGTGGGCGTCACATTTGAAAGTAACCGTAACTGGCATAAACACATTGTATCTATAGCCACGGCAGCCTCAAAAAAGCTTGGATTTCTCTTTCGAGCCAAAAAGTATTTTTCCGCTTCTCAATTTATACACTTTATATGTGCCCCAAATCCGACCTCCCCTTGGAATATTTTTCTCATATCTGGGGTATGGCGTCCCCCACAACCCTAAGCATTCTTGATTCTATTCAAAAGAAGAGCTATTCGTCTCATTAATGATCCTTCACTTGCAGAAAGGCTTCCCTCTTTTGGATATCGTCGGGTTGTGGGGATTTATCGCTTTTTTATAGGAACTTCCATGGCTTCTGCTCTGAAGCATTGTCCAGTATAGTTCCTCCACTCACGGTTCCCAACAGAGAATCTCGCGATTCCGCGCGTATGCATCCTGGACAGGCCTCGAACTTCCCACTTTGTTCGTTCTTTTATCCATAGAGTTTCTAGATTGTGGAACCTGCTGCCCTCGGAGGTCTTTCCCTTCCCCCCAAATCTTCAAGTATTTAAGTCCCGTGTCAACAAACACCCTCTTACCTCGCTTAAGACACCCACGGTACGTTAGTATTTAGGCTTTTAGCCTTCGTGGTTTGTCCAAAGATTAAAAAAAAGACCTGTCAATGTCAGATGTTTCGAGTGTTGGACTGGGCAAACGCATCACTTTTTTTATCGGACAAGTTTACCACAATGTTTTACATGCCATTTTTAAACATTGTGCACGTTGATGTAATATGTGCATTGTGCCAAAGATCGTCAGTGTTACCATATAGTAACATACCTACGGGATAAGAGAAACCATGGCATGCTAAAATTTTCGTACCGCTTTTGCGGCAGGCTGGCGGCAGGCTTGTCATTTTCCAGTTTACACTTTAAATGCGTCGGTCGAAGCCTCGCCTCGTGTAACATCAGCGGTGGGGAGACACGTAAGCTTACTGAAATGACTAACTTGCGGTATTTCAACGAGAAACGAATAAAATTATATTGGGAGTTTTCGCATGACCTGTCCTTAAATCGGCTATTCCATGATAACTCTTATAATTTCCTTACTCTATGGTGTTACAGTCACGAAACCATAGAGACGCATGGACATGTTTTGGGTATCGGATTGGGCGGGTTTTGTAACTGTAACCCTTACGATTTTTGGCACAAGACATCGGTACATTTAGGAGGTCAATCGGCTAAGTTAGCCAACTTAGCATGCTGAGACCACTATTAGTCAGCGTTTTTATTTTTAACACGCTTTTAGTTTAGCTTTAGGTTGTAACTATCTATCTAACGGAATCTTTGAGCCTAATTTTTACCAACTTCCAGAGATTCAATTTCTTCGAAACTTTGCACACGTATTAAGGACCGATGACAATGCAATAATTTAAAAACAGTATCCCGTTATCCTGATTAGGACCGCCAGGATAAATAAATTCCTTTACAGATCCTAATACTACTCTTGACAAAATGGCAGAAGGAATTTTTTTACTGAATAAACTTGAGCATTTATTTTTAAAAAAATAATTGATATATCGAACTAAAAAGTGAAAAAAATAAATAATAGTTTAAAAAACTAAAAAAACACGCTTTTATATGCAACCGAACTAAAAATTAGAAAATAATTTTTCATTACAAAGAGTTTGTCACTTCAGAGTAAAAAGCGTGGAGGTGCATTTTACTATTTTTCCTAGCTTCTCCCTCATAGATATTTTACAAATAGAATAATTATAACATTTAATATATTCCAGCACCCCACGCTTTTACTCTGGATGACAAACTCTTTGTAATGAAAAATTATTTTCTAATTTTTAGTTCGGTTTGCATATAAAAGCGTGTTTTTAGTTTTTTAAACTATTATTTATTTCTTAATGCATTGCTAACAAAGGCTGACAGCTGGTCAAATGCAAACATTCAAACATAAAATTTGGTTCATAGGTATATTAAGTATTTATACATTTACAGTAAGTAATGATAACTGTTTGATAAACTTTGTAAGCATCTACCAAGGAATTGATGCAAAATATCACTATAGACGATAAAACTGCTATATTCACCTACCTTGTACAATATTATTATTAAAAGCACTTAAAACATTTTCATTGTTTAAGTTAGTTTTTGTCGCAGTTGTGAGGCCAAAAATTTGCTTTACTTGGGGACACAGACGAATATAAACAAAAGAATAACTAAAAAAATTTATGAGTATAGATAATAAACTATAGTCATTTTAATAAAAATTTACGAAATATGTAGTACATTTAAATAATTCATTATCCTTACCTTTTATACTTTGTACCAACACTCTAATATTTTCTATAATAGGATTTCCTTCATTATTTACGATCAAAAAATGGGTATTCGGAAAAATTTGTTTTTATCCATAATAATTGTTTGGATTTAAACGTTGTTACAAAGAAAATATTTAAAAGTATTAGCAAAATAAATATTTATCGCAATTATAACCAAGCTTCCATTTTAAATGTCAAACTATCAAAATCCGCTGTTTGACAAGCGACAGCCGGTCAATTTTTACGCTGTGCAAAATACTCAGCTGCTATCGAAAAAGCAGTAATCAGCTTTGCATTCAGAGTGACTTCTAACTAAGCAATCTCAGACGCTGGGACCCTAATTTTTAAAAATTGCATCGAAAACATTGTGGTAAAAACCGACAAAAGAGAGTACGCGTATGCCCAGTCCGATACACTTCTTGAAAAGAAACAAGACGATTTCAAAGAAAAAAATCTGATGAAGATAGAGGTAAATATACAAAGTGTCTTAATGTTATTATTCAGCAGGCGAAAAAGGGTAGATCCAATTTAGGTAAGTAATTTAGTTTAAAATGGGTCCACGATCAGAATTAGCAAAGAAAAAGATACGTTTGCGAGTGACCTATGCTCCTAACTTGTATTTAAGTATTAAAAGAATAGAATTAAGAATAAATTTGTTTTTTAATTTCTTCTTTTTTCCTGTTATTTTTAAAGGGATCATTACACCTCATCCTTGGTGAAAAATAATGGGGAAAGGAAAGACCTCCACGGACAGCAGGTTCTACATTCTAGAAACTCTAGAGATAAGAAAAGCGAATAAGCTGGAAAGTTCGGGGCCTGT